>CM029274.1:10368393-10588393 GCA_016920895.1 Vaccinium myrtillus
TACCCATGGCAAGCAAATTCAAATTTCCTTGCCAAATGGGTAATTATGGCAAGGAAATCGATTTCATCGGCAAAGGGTATTATATGCCGACGAGATTATTTTTCCTCGCCAAAAAGCTAATATTTGACAAGAAAATATTTTCTTGCTAAATGGCACCCATTTGGCGATGAAATTGTCCTTCCTCGCCCAAAAGCTAAGATTGGGGACGAAATTATCTTTTCTCGTCAAAAAGCTAAGATTTGGCGAGGAAATAAATATTTCCTTGCTTAAGGGCACCCATTTGGTGACGAAATTGTCTTTCCTTGCCCAAAAGCTAAGATTAGCGACAAAATTATCTTTCCTCATTAAAAAGCTAAGATTTGGCAAGGAATTTATTTACTCGCTAAAGGGCACCCATTTGGCGACGTAATTATGTTTCGCAAAAGGGCAGCTTTTTTTGTAATTAATCAATATGGGTTTCCAAGACAATATTCAAAGATAATCAATGGGTTTCCTCTAATTAATATTGAAAAATATTAAGTTGTTACAAATGTTAAATTATAATAAAATATTAAATTAGAAAGGTATAAAGATTTATAAAAGGGTTATAGAAAATTATTAAATTATAAAAAAAAAACTTCAGTAAAAGTAAATAACATTAAAAGATTTAAGAAACTAGTGTTTTGGGCTGTCCCATTGGGTGTTTTAATTTCTTCAACTTGATGTACCATTTGTCAAGTTTCTTCAATAAAACTTGTTCCCGATAAAATAAAATAAAAATATTTAAGAAACAAGTTTAAAGAAACACTACAAAACGACAAAGAGTAGACATCAAAATTTTAAAAAAAAAATTATAGAGGTGAAAAGAACTACAAAAGGTTTATATATTAAAAGTTGTAGAGCTTTGCATTGAAAAGAAAGTTGGTGTGGTGGACGGGTCGTGTGTTGTTATGGAGGAGGTCGCCGGTTTGAGTTCTAGCGGAAGCAGAGAAGTTGGGAATTGAATTCACGTTTTTTTAGTCTCAGGAGTTTTACCGAGGAAAAAATTCCTCGCCAATTTTTGAGAATATTCCTCTCCAAACTATTCAGAATAGGCGAGGCAAAAAGTCCTCGCCAATTGGCTAGAATAGGCGAAGAAATATATTTTTCCTCGCTATAATATATTAACCAATTTGGGAAATTTTACAGTCTTGAAAAATATCCCAAAATCGTCCCAAAAAATTATTTTAATTTGCTCATATACAAACTATCTTTGGTAGTTAAAAAACCTTTCCCATTCTCTCACATACCAATTATCTCGGGCGGTTACTGTAACACATAAATTCGTGTCCTGTAATAAAGACAAGAAAAAAATGCACGAAATAATATTTTTTTTATTGATTTGAATTGAATGCGAGTACAAACTCTAATTAATGCTCTTTTACGATAAAAGAACAAAATAAAATCCTCTGATTCGATCTTCGGTAGGTTTCAACGGCTTGAATGCTTGTTGTTCAATCGCAAAAACGATAACTTTTTTTGAATCTTCAAGTTGAATGAACTGAATAACAAAGTTTGAAAATGCTTTTGATTTGTTGGACGATTAACTTGTGAAGAAATCGCCTCGTTCATGGTGCTTGATGATTCTTTGGATCGATCCACTAATCACTTGGATCGATCCAGATTCCTTCTGTTCGGGAAAATATTTTACCCAACTTTGCGGGCACGCCCTGGCTTCGTCCGAACTCGGAATGAAGCGATTTTTGAACTGTTGGAAAGATTTATGAGTCTACTTTCAAACCCTATTAATCTCATCTTCATAGCCTTTGTATTTTTGGAGAAATTGCTTTTTACTATCAAGGTGTCGGATTTCCTCGAGGTTTATAATTCCATTTTCATGTTCCTTTGCTCCGAGCCTTCATTGGTCTGTCCCAAGCTTCTCGGATCGGCCTCTATGCTTTGGTAGTCTATCGTTGTATGAATTATGTTTTGTCTTGATCTCTCACGTCCTTGGACACATGTTAACTTTGCCACAACGGACACACTACGAGTTTTCTAACAAAATGGATTATGTGAATGTTTTGGGCACATGATGGTTCAATGAACTTTTGGAAAATGATGATTGCTTACCCTAGGGTCACCATTTGGTGCGTTCCTAGCCATGGGTGTTCGGAGCCCACGAAATCCGGAAGGGGTGCACGGAGCCCACAAAATCCGGCAGGGGTGCACGGAGCCCACGAAATCCGGCAGAGGGATTCTTTCCCTATTAAAACAAGTGGTTATTTGTGAAGTAATGTGAACTGAAATGTTTTATGAAAATGACTGTGTTTTGAAAGGATTGAACCCACGACACGAAATGTAACGTTTATGAGGAAAATTATGGACACTTGGGTTTGGTTTGGTCTATGGGGCACCTACTAGACAATCATCATCAAGTTGATCTATCTTGGTTCATTTTAGCTTACTCATTCATGTGTATTATATCTTCACGTGCATCTTTCATTCTCTATACCCTTAGCGTTGGTAGAAAAGTTTTCCTACGAGCTAGTGAGCTCACCCTATCATTCTCAGGTACACGTCAAGGCACATGCATGATTGGGATGCTTGATGTGTGGATGCATAGCATGAAGCTTACTTTGCATGAGATTATTTTATCCTCTCCATAGCTTACTCCAATTTGGAAAGATGATTTTGTAACCTCTATTTCTGTAATCTTTTGACAAATCCAATGTATGTAATAACGTAAATTTATTGTTGGAACTAAAGTACTTGGGTTTGGGTACCTTTGATGAGAGATATGTAGACTTGTAATTTGGAAATTGTATTTTGACTTTGACTATTCTATGGAGATCTGTTGACAGTGATTTATCCTACGTGGATATTCCTTATATTTTGGTTATTAAAAATAGAGGGCGTGACACCAACCAATCCCTAGTCTTCTCTCCCCTAAAATCTCAAAATATATTTTAAATTTTAAAATATTAAGCAAACTCGTCAACCTGCAAACATGGTAAAATTATTTATCATAAAAATTATATTGATTCATTATCATGTTTATTATATGAAATCACCGAAGTGGTAAAGCAATAAACCGTATTTACTATTATTTAACTTCAATTTATGAATTTGCCACGCGCAACAGCTCCCTTAAAAATTTTCATCACGATTTTGGGATGAAATTATAAAGAATTAAGGATAAAAATATAAAGATTTTATTCATCCTAAAAGTCTTTACCCTTCTTCCTATAATTTTGGTGTGAAAAATAAAGAATATGGTTTATAAAGGGAAGTAAAATTCTTTATGTTTTCATCCGAAAATTCATTGCCTATAGGGTAAAGATTTTTGGGATGAAAACATAAAGAATGTTTCATCCTAAATTCTTTATGTTTGCATCTTTAAATTATAGGATGAATAATAGCATATATAGTTTATAGAGGGAAGTTAAATTCTTTATGTTTTTATCCTAAAATTCATTGCCTATAAGGTAAAGATTTTTTGGATAAAAATATAAAGAATATTTCATCCGAAATTCTTTATGTCTTCACACTAATATTATAGGATGAAGGGTAAAGATTTTTAAGATGAAAACATAACGAATATTTTCATCCTAAATTATTTATGTTTTCATTCCAAAATTCTTTATGTTTTCATCCCAAAATCATAGATAAATATTTTAAGGGAGCCACCACACGGGGAAAATTCATAAAGGAAAGTTAAATAATAGTGAATATGGTTTATTGTTTTACCACTTTTGCCAAAAAAAATGGTAAATTAATCAAACAAGTTCACATGTCCTGTAAAAAAGGATTATTTACACAGTGATTATGGTTTATTGTTTTACCACTTTATGAATTTGGATTATTGTTTACCCTATAGTAAAAGAATTTTAGGGTGAAAACATATAGAAAAATCATGGTTAAAATTTTTAAGGAATTGCCGCATGCGCGGGCCAAATTCATAAAGGGAAGTGAAATAATTTTTTATTTATTAAGTGGTTTGAATAGTAGATTTTGTGAGGAAATGGAATGGTTTGATAATGTTGTGTTCCATGGCCAGGTGATAGGAAACGAATCCCATTTAAAAAGGAAACTGACACCACCCATCTAAAGAGATGAAAATCATCGATCAGCCGGGATTGAATGACTCAAGATGTGCAAATTTAACTCTCCAGCCGATTTATTGGGATGACACATTTATGGAAAACAATCACACTTTTTAAATATCCCTTATATTTAGGTTCTTTAACCATATATATCATGAAAATATATTTAAATATACATTATATACTTCAATGGTGTAAATAAGGGCATAAAGGTCTGAATATCCAATGTCGGGATGAGATCATAAAATTTAAATCTCATAGCATGGAAACATAAGTAGAATTTCCAAACAAGAAGCCTAATTAAAATTCTCTTGAAACATTTAATTATTAGGTCCCATGAAATTAAAACATATTTCTACAAACCCTCTTTCATACTTTCTCTCTTTATATTCGTTCAATTCACTATTTTAGGGGTTATCTCAAATATTTCACAATGACAAGTCGAAATCTTTCATTATTATGTCTTTTTTTTATAATAATTATGTCTTCTTTTTTTTCATAATTATGTCTTATGAAGAATTTATTTTGTTTGAATAATGAATGATTTGGATGCGGGTGCAACTTTTATTGCGAGAACGCCCCTCTGGTAAGCAAGCATGACTAGTGCAAGCCCTTTTGATTTCTTGAAATTAGGTCCTTGTTGTTCAATGTTTTTTTTTTTTTTTGGTTACATGGTGTCATAGTATAATATGATCTTCCTAGTTCCTAACTATTTTGTAAAATATATATTCTTCCTGGTTCCTAGCTGTTTTGTAAACAATTTTTTAAACAACGAGAAGTTAGAGGAGGTGGGTTGGCGAAGTGCAATACGACTGAATATTAATGTTAGTTCATAATGATTGATTTCAGATAAGGTTGCGCTCTGCCTTTAGATACAGGCATTCGCTAGTATATACATACATAAATATATGAAAAACTGTTTTTATGAAAAACTGTTCGGATCAAGCCCTTCTCGGTCATTGTTTTTGCTGATTTCTCGCGTGAATCCTTAAAAACACCTTCTAAACACATTGAACGGTTCGGCTCATGAAAATTTGATCGGGAAATGAAAGTTTGGACGTAACGTGTGGATATAAGGGTGTGGATTGGATCCTTATTGTGTGTATATATATATATACAGAAATCTTCTAGTCCAAACCCTCCCGAGAATAAGAAAAAAGTGATTTTGTTTGTGTTGCAAATTATTTTTGGAAAATCGGAGCCGTCCAATGTGTTCAGAAGGTGTTTTCAAGGGTCCTCGCGGAAAATCTTCAAAAACAAATACTGGGAAGGGCTTGATCCAAGCAGTTTTCGCAAAAGCTGTAAATATAAAGTTTTACGGCTTTTTGCGAAAGCCGCTTGATCAAGCCATTCCCGGTATTTGGTTTTGAAGATTTTCCGCGTGACCCTTGAAAACACCTTCTGAGCACATTGGACGGATCCGATCGTCAAAAAAATGCTCGGATCACGGAGGTCCGGACTAGAAGTGGAACCTATATATATATATATAGTAACTATCTAATCCGGGAATCCCGGATCCGCGACTCCACCTTCCTGATATTTTTTTGAAAATCCAAGCCGTTCAATGTGTTCAAAGGTGTTTTCAAGGGTCCACGCGAAATCTTCAAAAAAAAAAAAAAACGGAAGGGCTTGATCCAAGCGCTTTTGTAAACCGTAAATATACAAATTTTGCAAAAACTCGCTTGGATCAAGCCCTTCCCGTATTTGTTTTTGAAGATTTCCGCGTGGAACCTTGAAAACACCTTTTGAACACATTGGACGGCTCGGATTTTCCAAAAACAATTTTTAAAAGCATCAAAACACCGAAAACCTCCCATCCGGGATCCTTGATTGGATCCGTGGCGTATATATATATATATATATGGTCTCCTTCTCCTCCGGACTCCGGACTTCCGGACCTCCTTGATCCAAACATTTTTTTGACGATCCGATCCGTCCAATGTGTTTAGAAGGTGTTTTCAAGGGTCCACGGGAAATCTTCAAAAACAAATACACGGGAAGGGCTTGATCCAAGCGCTTCGCAAAAATATATATTTACATTTTTTTGCGAGAACTGCTTGGATCAAGCCCTTCCCGGACCCAATTTTTTTTTGAAGATTTCCCGCGTGGACCCTTGAAAACACCTTCTGAACAGATTGGACGGCTCGGATTTTCCAAAAACAATTTGCAACACAAAAAAATCACTTTTCAAGGGCCTACGCGAGGAATCTCCAAGAAGTTTCCGATAAAAACTATATATGTACAGTTTTTATCTAAAATTGTTTGGATGAAGCCCTTCCGGGTATTTTTTTTTGAAGATTCCTCGCGTAGGCCCTTAAAAACACATTTTAAAAACATTGAGCGGTTCGGATCGTCAAAATTTAGTCATAAAAGTAAAAAAATGGTTGGTCCGCATGGAATTTTTAAATAAGGGACCCTTATTGGAAGTTTCTTGTATGTATATATATAGGTAACACTTCTAGTCCGGGACCCGGGATTCCGGACCTCCTTGTTCCCGATATTTTTTTTACGATCCGATCCGTCCAATGTGTTCAGAAGGTGTTTTCAAGGGTCCTTGCGGGAAATCTCCAAAAAAAATACCGGAAAGGGCTTGATCCAAGCAATTTTTCACAAAATTGTAAATGTACAGTTTTTGCGAAAAACTGCTTGGATCAAGCCCTTCCCGGTATTTTTTTTTGAAGATTTCCCGCGTGGACCTTGGAAAACACCTTCTGAACACATTGGATGGATCGGATTTTCCCTAAGAAATTGGCAACACAAAAAAAATACCCAAAAGCCTCTAATCCGGGATCCCGGATTAGAAGCTCTCATATATATATGATCGGGAAATGAAGGTTTGGACGTAACATGTGGATATACACAAACAAAGAAACATGAAATAAAAATTATAGAATTACCTGCAACAACAAATATCCTAGCATTAAGTGATATAGATTTATTAAACAAATTAATAAATGACCTAGAAGATCCACAACTAAAATTAAAATATACTACAAAAATAAAAGAGATATTTATTTTACAACCAAAATCAACTGATGAACCAATTGTTCAAACAAACCACCTAATCTTACAACAAACTTCAAAGGATCATAACAAAAAACTTCTAACAAACTCTGGTCAACATATCCCTCCAATTAAAATTACAAAACCAATAACAGAAACAATAAATGTAATTACAAAAGTCAATAAAACAAACAAGTGTTACTATACATGACCTTCAACATGAAGTCAAACATAAAAAAGCAAATCATCAAAATAAACAAATATGATACAAACGACAACACAAATTGCCTATAATCACAACCAAAGAAACTTGCCTTACTCAAATCAATAAATATGATAGTAACATCAACAACCTTCCAATCGAACCAGATATAATTTCTATCCAACGATGGAATACTTATATCAACCTCAAAATTCATGACATGGAAATAGAAACAGCTTGCACTAATAGATACTGGAGAGCAGATATGAATTGTATTCAAGAAGGATTAATACCCACAAAATATTATCATAAAACAGCTTGAACAATTAGTATCTCACAATGGTACTCAAATGGATATTCAATACAAATTACCCAAAGTACATATCTCACAAAATAATGTTTGTTTTCAAACATCTTTTATTTTAGTAAAAACATGACAGATAATGTAATCTTAGGTTTACCGTTTATTGGTATGATATACCCTTTCACAACAAATAATATCGGTATAACTACAAAACACTTAGGAAAAGAAATAACTTTTAAATTCCTAAAACAATCTGAAAAACGAGAATTAAAACAATTAACATTTCTGCAACAAAAAACCCAACAATTAAATCATCTCCAAAACGAAATAAAATATAAACAAACAAGATCAACTCACAAATAATCATTTAATTCAACAAATAGACAAATTTAAGCATCACTTAGAAAATGAAGTATGTTCAAATATACCCAGCGCTTTTTGGCATCGCAAAAAACATATAGTTACTTTACCATATACCAAAGATTTCAAAGAAAGCAATATACCAACAAAATCCAGGCCTATTCAAATGAATCCAGAAACAATGGAAACTTGTAAACAAGAAATTCAAACATTACTTAATGACAAAATTATCCAAAAAAGTAAATCACCCTGGTCTTGCCCAGCTTTCTATGTCAACAAAAATGCTGAAATAGAAAGAGGAGTACCTCGCCTAGTGATCAATTACAAACCACTAAATACTGCTTTAGAATGGATCAGGTACCCAATTCCCAACAAAAAAGACCTTATTAATAGATTACATAAGGCTACAATATTTTCAAAATTCGATCTAAAAAGTGGATTCTGGCAAATACAGATTCATCCAAAAGACAGGTACAAAACTGCATTCACAACCCCTTTCGGACATTATGAATGGAATGTAATGCCGTTTGGATTAAAAAATGCTCCTAGTGAATTCCAAAATATAATGAATGATATATTCAATCCATTTAGTCATTTTATTATCACATATATTGATGATGTACTCGTCTTTTCCAATACAATAGACGAACATTGGAAACATTTAAAATCCTTTTTACAAACAATCAAATACAATGGCTTAGTTGTCTCGGCCCCCAAAATTAAACTATTTCAAACAAAATTAAGATTTTTAGGATATAATATATATCAATCCACTATAACACCAATTGATAGAGCCATCCAATTTGCCGATAAATTTCCAGATGAAATTACTGATAAAAACCAATTACAAAGATTTTTAGGTTCACTAAATTATGTATCCGAATTTTATAAAAATCTCAGACCAATATGTCAACCACTATTTGAAAGACTAAACAATAATCCACCACCCTGGACTTCAACCCATACTAATATTGTCCAACAAATAAAAACATATGTCAAAATATTACCTTGTTTAGGGATTCCAACAACAAACTCATTTAAAATAATACAAACGGATGCTTCTGACATAGGGTATGGAGGCATTCTTTTACAAAAAATTAATTCAACTTCTCCCGAACAAATAGTTCGTTACTATTCAGGTATTTGGAATAAAACACAAAACAATTATAGCACTATTAAAAAGAAATTTTAGCACTAATATTATGTATCTCCAAATTCCAAGATGATATCTTAAACCTAAAATTCTTAATTCGAATTGATCAAAAAGTGCAAAACATATTTTAGAACAAGATGTAAAAATGTAGCTAGTAAATGTATTTTTGCCCTACTGGCAATCAATATTAAGTATTTTTCACTTTGATATAGAATATATTAAAGGTGAACAAAATTCGATTCCCGATTTTCTAACACGAGAATTCTTATTAAATTAATTTTGCAGATGATATATGGTAAAAGAACAAAACCGTTAGCAAGATAGCATCAACACCACGTAAACAATTGGCCCTTACAACTAGCACTATGGCTAGCACTATGGCTATTCCCCCCATTGAACTAGTCAATAGGTACCAAGTTCTTAACCCAACACCAAAAAGCCAATACGGGTCTAGTTCATCACTAGCTTACCCACCAATTACCCACAACTATACCCCAAACAACCAAATTATAGGAACCTCTTCCCAACCTATTATTCCAGCAAAAACTATTTATATTGCAAAAACTCAATTACAAAATCTATTTTACATAGAGCCATCTTTTCAACATATCAAAAATCCAAATGATTTGGCCTCCCATTATTTCCCCGAAAATTGGCACTTTATTCCACATAATCCTGACAAATCAATATCTTTTTATAAAAATATCCTTGTGCATACTCAATCTTGTCTTTAAACAAACTTATGACACAAAAGATAGCAGCATTATCAATTACCAGTCTTTTTACATTCACAAAATAATCAATATTTCTGATTGGGGTCATCCCTCGAATCTTCAACCACTACCAGATAATGAATTGTATTTTAATTATTATGATTACATCAATGCTTGGTCTTATGCCTTATTATATGAAAATTCAAAATTCTCTCATTCTTGGTTTTTCCATTTGATCAAAATTTCAACTCTCCATTTCCTACTTGGTTTCTTCATTGTGGTCTCAAATGGGTGCCGTAATGATATTATCCCCAAAAATCTTCTTGATCAAGTTGACTATTACTACTCTAAACAAAAATTAAATCTTCATCAAAACCAATTTCCCAGACTCCTCCTTTTATTGCAAAATATAAAGTTGCTTGGATTTTCGATGGAAATATGTTATTTCGACAATCTTGTATGCCACCAATTCCCGATCAAATGGTGGAATAAATTCAATATCCAGCAAGTAATTGACCAAGTCCAAAACGACTTCAAAATAAAAGTCCCAAAACCACCCGCATCAATGAAAGGCCTCCTTCTCAATATATGATCTCCAACATCAGGCTTGGTAGTCCTACTACAAGCTCCCCACCTCCAAAATCACCCAACCAATCAATTATCAAATTGGCCCAAAAACCGATTATGCAAGTCGCTCAAAATCCAAACCAAGAAGCCAAAGAAAGCATTACTCCAAATCGCCACCGACATGCTTAGTCGAGTCAAGATGAAGAAACATCTACCTCCTCAACACCAACAAAATCCATTCGATTCTCTATTTCAAGACTCTCAAGACCCCAACGAATTATGAGTACTAATTTTCTTTTCTCTAATGCAGGGTCAAGCAATTACTATTTCTCAAAAGCAATACCTCTATTATCACTCACCGATAATAGCCGAGAATCAATCATCCCCACTGGATGATGGTGAAAGCGTGAGTACAAGATCAAAAGCGTGCAAAATGAATTATGATCAAATTGAACTTTCCTTCTAATTAATCCATTAGTTACTTGGGCAGAGGTCAATAGAAGAAGACATATCCGTGACCAATTACACCATATTTGGACACGTTTCCTTTAGAACCCAATACCAAAATAAATATCAAATTTTGGATAAAAAGCATGAATCACCTTCTTGCTTTTTATGACAAAACAAATTTCATCCAAATTTCAATAACACAAAAGTTTTCTTTAATGACAATGAAAAAAACTGATTATTTTTGGTTCAAATTGGTAGTTAAAAGACTACACAAAAATTACGCTTATTATCTCAACCATGATCCCATTGTCTCAAGAGAGAAACTCTCGAAAAGAACAAAATTCAGCAAAAGCATGTGGGAAACATACTTTCCACCAAAAAGCAAACATCAAAATCAAGACCAATTCATTTTCAGCAAGTGGGATACTAATCCAAATTTCCTACGACCAATTTCAATTATGGAACCAACAGCAACATCTTCTTTTACAGTGGTGGGACCCTCCTCTTACCAGCTTTTGGAAAATCACATGACAATTATTCCAATTCTTCCACCGAAGCAATGGTATTCAAGAAACAATGATCAGTCCAGCTTTCCCACCGAAAGCAACCCCTCAAGTCAAAAAGCAACATCAATTACCATCACGGTCATCAGCTTTTCCACCAAAAACAGCAATATTCAGAAATCAATTAGCAATTGCTATTTACTTTTCTTAATTATAATGATTGTAAACAGGGTTCCTTATTCTATAAAAGGACTCTCAATATCAGTAGTTAGGCATCGCTTGTTTCACCATTTCAAAACTGGTATATATATATATATATATAATGACAGAATAGAGTGATGGGTTTGCTGGAATTGGGGTACGTCGGGAAGGGGAATCGCCGGAGATAGAGATGGTCGGAGTTTCATTGGGAGACGGTGTGCCAGAATGCTGTTGGGTGGGGATGGAGAGGGGGAGAGAGAGAGATAGAGATCAAGTGTGAGTGAGATGGCGGGTGAGAGTGTACAGTAGTGAAGCTTCTAATCTTAGCCCATAATTTCGAGGGTTGAGATGGAGTGCTTTTATATGTGTATCCAGAACCGGCATCATATATATGTATATATGTGTGTGTGTGAGATATATGTCATCTATTTTAGAGAAAAGAATGCAATTGTATACATAATTACTTCAATTTGCAGAATTAGTTTTCTCTGTTTGTTTTACAAATCGAATTGAATTATCATTATGGGCGGTAATTTTGCCCATGTTTATTCCGTAATTAGGCTTCTCTCGAAAAGTCATTGTTTAAAAAAAAAATGATTGCAAGTATCACCTGGGTTCTAAAAATAGTGATTACAACCACACAAATCGTAGATGTCGCAGAGAAAAACACTCCTATGAAATTGCAGTTTTTATTTGTGATAAATTGAAAAACGAAAATACTCATATTTTTGTCAACGGTAAATATGATTTTAAACTAATCTACCTTTAATTATTATACCCTTTTAATTTGTTTGTACGTGTACCAATGTCCCAAAAACATTTTTTTACCAATATAATTTTAAAATTTATGAAAAAGCCATTGCGATCAATGTTTTGAGACCAATTGCGATATGCAAAATCGAGTTTGAAAGGGTCTCCTAACAAATATATGATCTTGAGGTGATTTGCTCCCTAATTTTCTGGGCATAGAGGGAAACCAATTCCAATAGAAAAATTCTTTCCCATGGAATAGGGACTAACAAAGAAGCAGAAAAACGATTTTCTTGCTCTCTCTCTCTCTCTCTCACTCTCTCATCCTCATCCTCATCCTCATCCTTGATTCGTCCACAACTCTAAATCTTACAAGTTGATTCTTGTGTTACAAAGCATAATCCAAATTCTCATCACATGAGGGTCTCTTTCTTCTTCTATTTTGCAGCTACATCTAGCATTGGCTACATCGGTTTAATCATGGCATCTAGGGGTGAAATCGGTTCGGTTTCGGTTGGTTTGGTCTGATTAGTAACGAAACCGAATCGGTTCGGTCTATGATGTTTGGGGACCGATCCCGACCATTTTGAAATCGGTTTCGGTTCGGTTCGGGGTGGTGTCGGTTTTTTCGGTGTTTTCGGTTTTTTCGGTTTTTACAAAATGGGCCAACTTGGCCCAATATAAAATTTCAATTGGGCCAACCAAAAAATAAAGAACCTATTATTTGGGCCAATTCAGGAATTCAAAACAGTTATTTGGGCCAACCCACACAATAAATAATTCAAAAGTGTCATAAGGTAACCCAATTCAAGAATTTATTTGGGCCAACCCACCTAAAAGTCTAAAACAATAATCCAACCCACATTCAAACTTCTACCAATTGCCAACAGCAAAACCATTACTGATTACACTATCCCAATTCCAAATACCACGTAATCAAGATGAAAAACCCAAGAACAGTTATCGGGTGATAGTAAATTAAACATTACAACATGATCTGTTCTGAATTTACACAACAAAAACCCATCCGAGTAGCATGAGTATGGACTTAACAACAGAGAAATTGGGGAGAAGCTCCTATCATCCATCCTGAGACAAAATACCAAGCTCAAAAAGGCTACAAAATCACAAAGAATGAAGGAAGGATCAGATCATAAACATCAGCAAGCTAGCATTAGTCCCAAGCTTGACTTACAAAACAAGCTTCATATTAAAAAAGAGTTATTCCAGTACCATGATCCAAGTCCCTCCACCCAACATGTCTTCACATATATTCACACCTCCACACATGATCCAGTAGTAGACACCAAGGAACAAACAAAAAAACAAAACTGCACAATGAGCCATCTATGTTTAAGATGCTAGATCCACAAACTCTAGCTCAAACCCGCAAATTCAAGCAAAGGAAACAATGGGCATGAAAGAGTTATATATCTGCCATTACTACTGCTGCTGCAACTATCAACCTTATTGGCAGATTTCCTTATTGGCAGACAACAACTATAATTGAAAGCAAGTGTGGAAAACTTACAAACTACTGCTTCTCCTTAGTCAAACCATCAACCTCCAAGTGTCCGTAGTAAGACACAACCTTTGACTCTTAAGTGTTTTCTTCAAAGATTTTTTCTCCTCATTGTATATGGTCACACACAGCTTGGCAACCGTAATCCTACTCGGAATCTTGACCCACTTTGGTTGAACGACACGCATAAAGTTTTTGAATCCTTCCCCCTCAACAAATGAAAATGGCAACTCATCAATAACTATCATCTCCGCTAGTGCCCTCTTACATGCATCAATACTAAAGGTCGTAGCCACAAGGTTTGCACTTCCTTCACCCTCGCCTTCTTTTACTTTTTGAAAACCAAGGATTTTTTGCCTAGAACCCGAACCCGTATAACTCTTGCTTATAGGGTTTAATTTACTCTGATTTGCAAAATGATGAGACATGGATTTCGTACCATTGAGCTTTGAATGACATGCATAGCTTGCTGTACAAAAATTGCAACCAGCCCTAGGTTTTGGATTACCTTTTTCCGTAAGCAGGTGAAAATGGCTCCAACATTCAACCTTCTTATTAGCCACTAGACCATCACCACCACCTACTGTAGTCTGTTTTTTTCATTTCCCAAGCACTTCATTATCATTTTCCACATTAAAATGTTCAGGTAAAACGAACTCAGCACCCTCATCCATAATGTCATCATCAATTTGTTCATTCATCTAAACAAAGGAAAATCGAAATTAACATTTTCCTAAAATTATATTACTATTTACTAACCAAACATGCAAGTAATGAAACCAAAACACACACAATCAGACACAAAAAATAACTAGGGTTTTGAGAAACCAACTTTACCTCGAGGCTAGCCATTTCTTCCAACTCAGAAATCCAAGCAACACTTGAGTTGTTGAGGTCCTTGAGGAGGATCTGCCAAAATTAAACACAAGGGATAACTTTGTATGTACGCAAAGAACATATTGGTACCAATTTATGCCAAAGCAGATTAAATAAACTGTAATCGTAACTATCAGTTTACCTTTAAAGGATGTGCTAACTCACGGTTCTCTGTCCAGGGATAATCCGTGAAATAGAAGATAACTTCAGATTCCCTTCCTTTCCCTGAGAGTACCAAATCAATGTTGTTTCATCCTGTTGGCAAAGTGTATGTCGATGAGGTCATATTCATGGAGAACACATAAAGCATCATATGTTTGAAATATCTCAAGCAATAAGAGTAACATAACTTACTGGAGAGATTCTTAATGGACAACTTCAGCTTCTCCTTTCGGCTGTACTTTTGAGTTTTGATTTACACAGAGAGAGGGAGAGACAACCGAACTGCTGCTGCTGTAAATTTTGATCTTTATGTTTTCTTAGCTAGGGTTTGGATTAAATAGGGAGAGAAGGGGACGGTGTAGATTAAAACAAATAGAGATCGACGGTCTAGATAAAAGAAGGGGGTTTACTATTTCGGTTCGGTTCCGGTCTACTTTCGGTTCGGTCCTATTTCGGTTCGGTTCGGTCTATATTTCGGTTCGGTCTAAACTACAAGTACCCCGAAAACAGACCCGAAATTTTCATTTTTTCGGAAACCGAAACCGACCGAAAACCGAAAAAATCGGTCGGTTTTTTCGGTCGGTTCGGGGCCGTCGGTTTTTTTTTTTCACCCCTAATGGCATCGTGCCAAGAAATGAAGCTCGATCTGAAAATGGTACGTCTCTGTCGATTTCGATCGAGGGAAAAAAATAGATAAACAGTTTTGGCGCTATAAGGTATGCAACATTACTAAATCGGATGTAATGGTTGGATCAAATGCGGAATGAAAAGTTTTTGGCTTGATCAACTTATCTCTTTATTCAGAGTTGTATTTGTAATAGTTTTACTTTTTATAGTGCTTTGGAACGATATAGTTGGATTTTCTTAGCATTTGATTTTCAAATATCCAATTGATGTCATGGACATACTGCTCATATATTGTTGTCAAAACCCTACGATATGGATATGTTTTCTACATATTGTCCCGTTCGAAAAACTATACATATCCTACTCTGTATCTTTTCTGCATAGATATTCTACAATACAATGGTATATCCTATGATACATACACAGACACACACACACATAAACAAATACACGTATCCCAATTCGATACGTGTCCTAAGACTAATTATCTATTGTCTTCAACATTATTTGAAGTCTCAGTTCTTTTGGATCTTTTTGCAGAGTGAATCGTTGTTCTGATTGGAAGCGACATTAAGCAGAATGTTTACCATGGGTACAATTTGTCAACTTCAAATGAAGAGAATTAGAGTTGTAGATGTAGTGAAGGTATGCTGAATTTTCTTGTCTTTAGTGAAAATAAGGAGTTATTTTATTATCACTTTCTTTTTTAGTATTTTCCTTTTCCACTTTCAAATGGAAAGTCATACCAAATGCTGTTTCGTCATCCGAAACCCCCCTATCGTTCCAATACTAATTTATGACAATAGTACCATGCTAAGAAGAAAACTAAGGTACCTACTTCTTAATCCAACTCCATTTCAGCCTATATTTGACCAATAGGAACTTCAGTTTGAAGTAAATGAAAAATTTGAGGAATAAGAATCACACTGATTTGGGACGAGAAGGGACAAAGATCGAAATTGCAGTAAAGACAAGCAGTTACATTTTATTAGTGTTCCAATTACAAATCAAGGATGAGGGGCAACAATAAAAAAAGAAAGAAAGGCAAAAGTAATTAAATAAATATTGTAGTGTACTAAAACAAAACGCATCAATGTGTATTGTGCACGTATATGTTCGGTTTTGGTTACAGGGTTTCAATGCCCATGAGAAGGCAAGAGCTATTGGTTTGTATAGAAAAAGTGATATACTCGGAGTATTCGTAAGGAAAGAAAGCTGAGTCGAAAGTGGGCATTGGATGAAGAGGGGATCAGGAGGAGTCTTTACTGCTGCAGAACATAGATGATAGAACACATTGATCTTCATTTTTGTAATCTATCCTCAGTGGAAAGCCTGCCAACTAAGGATAGCTAAACACAGCAATATGGCCACCATTTGAAATAAAGGCTGTCATGTAATGTAACGGGATTTCGGACCTCCGATACTACTATTACTTATTACTTATTACTTACGTATCAGTCGATATGGATTGAGACAGTCCAATATTGGCCAATATATGACCGTATCACCGATACCGTTATATTTCCAATACCACCATTTAAAACCCTGTCATGGCCCACCTAGGCACATAATGCTTGTACCATACAGCTTTGCTCAAACTTACCAAGAGTCATAGCACACCTAGCTAACTGCATTCCAAACCAGATTTGACAGCCAATCTCCCATTGGCATTTAAGTTCCATACACCACTGTATCCTTTTGAGTCGTGTTAGAAGTAAGACTGGAGTACGGGATTGCAGTGGACATGACCTTTGGGGCTGATTGTTCCCTGGATAGTTTTGGTAGCTTTCTGTGAGACTGGAGTACAGGATTGCAGTGGAAATTACCTTTGTATCGATAAATTCTTTACACCTTCAACAAAACAGGGAGGTAAGATTTTGAATACCTCAAACACAATGGGCTGATTGATCCTATTACGGCGATCATCCTTGCAGATGAAGGACCCAAGTCCTTTACTTGGAACCTTAGTCACTAAATCACCCTTTTTCCTTCCTCATCAACGCCTACCAGATCTTGGATAGATCTCTTTGAGCGCCTAAGTGTAACAATCAACACCCACGTCTTTTGCTAAGCTTTGAATCCAAAAACACCAAAGTGTAACAAGTAGTGCTAAAGAATGTTACAGAGACCAATTTCAATTCAATGTTGAATTTCACCCAATCTTTTGCAGCTCTAGAATCAGAAAAATTAGCGAACTATGGTTGTATCAAGTAAAGATAACACTATAAAAAAGTAAACGAAATATAGCATAAAAGATAGCAGTTGAGAAAGTAGTTCATCTTGGTTATTTCAGATCAAGAGTGGATGGATATACCATTTGTTTAACAAACATGCACCTTAGTAAATACTCAACAATAAGAACCAGATAAAGTTGCATCACATTTGTGTAATCGAGTCCTTTTAAGTGTTGGAGGATAGTATATAGAATTACATTACATAATAATTTGTATTCCATGTTTGGCTCAAAAATAATTTACGTTCAAATGGTTTGGACTTTAGAGGGACATCCTATCCTCTCTTCTCCAGTGGACACATGTAGTTTTCAGCCATTTTTCCCATCTTCTTTTATGTCCCAAATTCGAAAATTCTAGTATCACGGGGGTGCCCTTGAAGATCCCCTCTGGTATCTGATCGGTTACTTAGAATTGTCCCTTGTGTAAGTATATATATATATATTTTATTTGCATCATGATTTTAATTTTTTGATTCCATCACTTATATATCTTTCTACATGCAACGGCTATATGATTGCTCCTCTGACTATGTCGTAATACATTCTTCTAGATTGGAAGGGCATGGTGTTGAAAGATAAGCTTGATTTGTATTTCCCACATGGGAAATTTGAGAGTCAGAGATATGATTTGCAAGTGGGAGATTTTGGATAAGTTATAATGCAAAGAAGTCAAAGAAGTAGGCTACATGTTTTTGGTATTGTAGCTCTAGTTTTCTATATAAAGGTGTTGTATGAGTTTATTGAAAAGTTTGGGTAAATTGAAGAGAAAAGAAGAGACTGAGAGAAGAGACGTGGTGCCCCTTTGGGGATTCCCGCCACCTCAAGTGGGAGGAAAAATATCTAGTGTGTGAGAGCATGAGTGCTATGTAATTTTGTTATAGATTAATAAAATAGAGTGTTTGAGTGTGTGCTATACTTCTCTTATTTTCCCAACACATGGCAATGGCCTCGTTTGTGTTGTTTCTCCACAATTGGAAACAGAGTGCAATCGCCCAAGTTCTTACGGTCGGGGAGAAAACCGAACTGGATGAAGGAGTTTGAATACAGTAATATTGTTGTCAACTGCTATATTTGGACTCGAACTGCAGGCATTAGCTGCGGCCGTTGGAGTTTCTATGGACTACATCATTTAAAAATTGTTTCTTATTTCCTATAAGGAACAGGATGATATGCATATTGTTCAACGGATATCACATGTTTGGGCAATGACATGAGGTTTACAGGAGCCCACTGGGTAGAACAACTGTTTAAGGTTGTCCTTTGAGTCCTTCGTATTGCTCTTGTATTCAACTTCTATTAGCTGCTTGCTGAAAAGTTATGAGATGCACAAAAATATTATGAATCTTTATGAGATGGTACAATTTAGACCACACATTAGGTGCATATGGTACACACCTTTAAGAGGTGTGTATTATAGACTTTTTCATTTTCCTATTTATTTTGTCTGTTATTGAAAATTGTTTTGTTTTTTGGTGGCAGAGTGAGGAGGAATTGGTCTCCATGGAACAAGGTATCATTCATGAGTAAGGGAAGATGATAAAGCTTCACAACGCTACAAACCCAAAACATATGACCATCGGTTCTTTAGGAAGAGAAATTGAGTAGGTATTTAGAACCGAGAGGCTGGATGAGATTGTAGACACCCTAAGTTGGCTCGGTAGATATTTCAAGTATTGCTGCAAGCGGACTCCCATTGATGAAAGCGACACTCGAATGCTTTGGGTGGACTCACGTAGACCTTAGAACCTTTGCAAGGGTTTGACAACCTAAACCACAAACCTTTTTAACCCTGCCAAAGTATCTGCCGGTATTCTCATTAACCAGGCGGTAAATCCACCTAGCAGCCGAAACCCAATCTGCTGTTGCAAACCAAAAATCCCTAGTCAAATGCATCAATTGGCCGACAAATCCTTTCGCCAGCAAAATTCTAGCAACCCAGTTTTCAGCTATTTTTCCCATCTTCTTTTATGTCTGAGATTCCAAAATTCTAGTACCACGGAGTGCCCTTGAAGATCCCCTATGGTATCTGATCGGTTACTTCGCATTCTCCCTTGTGTAAGTATATAACTTTTATTATTTGCATCATGATTTTAATTTTTTGATTGCATCACTTATATATCTTTTTACATGCAACGGCTATTTGATTGCTCCTTTAACTATGTCGAAATACATTTTTCCAGATTGCAAGGGCGCGGCGATGGCCTTGTTTGTATTGTTTCTCCATAATTGGAAACGGAGTGCAATCTCCCAAGTTCTTACAGTCATGAAGAAAATTTGAATTAGCTGAAGGAGTTTGAATACAGTAATATTGTTGTTCAATGCTATATTTAGACTCGGACCACTGGCATTTGCCGCACCGGTTGGAGTGTCTATGGACTACATGATTTTGATTATCATTGTTGGAGGTCAGTTATAGATCATTTTGTGTTCTGATAAGTATGGTGTTGGTTACTACTAGTTTTCTAGTAAAAGCAGAGCGCGGAGTTTATGTAGCAAAGAACATTGTCGACAACATGAAAACCAAAAGGAAATGTTTCCGCCTTTGTGAAATCTTTCAGTCACCAGTCACAGGTCGAACATTCGATAAAAAAATAGTTTAATTACTATTTGAAGTTCTGAGTTCTTTTGGATATTTGTTATCGGCCTAGGGGACCCCTAATCCGGAATGTTTCTTCTGGGTACGTATTGCTAACTTCAAAGTCTCTGGGAGTTAAAGATATAGTGAAGGTATGATGAATTTGTTTCTTGTCTATAGTGAAAATCAGGAGTTAGTTTTTTTGGTCTTTTCCTTTTCCTTTTTCAAATTGGCACAAAATCATAATGTTATGCTTTAAGCAATAAAACATGCTATTGTCCAAAACAAGCAATTGCATTTGATTAGTGTTTCATAGTTTAAATTGATGCTGTCACAAAACAAGGAGGAGGGGCTACACTAAAAAAAGGCCCTAGCTAATTGAGTAAAAATTGTAGTGTACAAGAACCAAATTATAGTGAATGATATCTTGCGATAATAATACTACGGTTGTCGAATGATATAATAAAAAAAATAGTCAAAATTAATTTTTTAGTTTACCAAAACTGACCAACAAAACTCGAATGATTGGATTTAGTCTTGAAAAAAAATTGCAGAACCAAGATTTCTTTATAATTTGGCCCCCTCCGATCTCAATTACGTGCTCCGCCACTTGTTCATTTCACTATACAAATGTTTTGGTTGTTTATATTTTCTGAGTGGTCTACAATTTTAGATGTCGATCATAAGTTATTCATTCCGCTCTTAGGCCATGGTCGCCAATAAGATTCACTTGATATCCAAAGACACGGAGAGCATGCTACGGTCAAAGTTGAAAGTCATATTAATTGGACGTGCCACCATATTGCTTTCTGTCTCGGATAGAGAAACCAAATGCTGAATTAGTCTTGGATTGCAACCTGCAGTATATGGTGTGATTTCTATCAGAACTTTTTTAATCATATCAAGAAGAACTCCTCGTGTTGCTTTCATATTTTGTCAAAGATTGCTTTGACCTACAATTTGGATTGCAAATGTTACAAGTTGATTCTCGTGTTACAAACCATAATCCAAATTCTCATCACATGAGGTTCTTTTTCGTCAATTTTGTAGCAAAATCTATCATTGGGTACATCAGTTTAATCATGCTTTACGTACTAGGCTCAAGCATTGCACCAAAAAATGAAGCTCGATCATTCAGAAGGGATGGTGATTATCCAAGCTAAAAAATGGTACGCCCTTGTCAAGCATCACGCCAATAAAAGTAAGCCATTACATGGCGTCATTTAAATGTGCACCCTTACCCAGTATTTTCTTAAACCATGCATTTGGACCTCCACATCCTTATTAGTCATCATCACCTATTAGGTTTTATATTTTGTATGGTCATTGTAGCAATTGTGCTGGATGCAGGAGTGGGGTGTGGAGGAAGTGTAGAATATCCATGCGTGTTGTGAAATCTTACAGATTTCAGACCCTACAGGCTTGTAGCATGTAGTTTGTCACCCCCGTCTTTTTGGGGCAAATTCACAATTCAAGTGGCCCATATGCTTACCAAATCTGGGTGGTGTATCCCACGTCATCTCGATAATTTACATCCTACCCACCAATTATTTCAATTCACACACAAATAGAGAAGACCTATGTTGTTAATTACTATCAAAGAGTAGAAATAAAAATAGTTTGCACTGTTTGCATGTCCTTATACATGAAAATGATGTATCAGAGGAGGAAGGGGCAAAATATTACACTTTGATCACACACTTATTGGCAATGGCAGCAGCCACGACAAGGAAAATAATAATTCCACATAAGTGATACCGGAAGATAGAATGACGAAACTAACGCTCAGTGAATTAACATTGCACCCTTTGAGAGTAACCATTGCTCCTTAATCAAAATTTTTATTTTGAAAAAAATCATTGTTCCATAAACGAAAGAAAGTTGCACCTTGAGTGAATTAACATTACACCCTTTGCGAGTAACCATTGCTACTTAATCAAAAAATTTATTTAAAAAAAAAAATAGCAATTGCTTCTTAAACGAAAAAAGTTGCACCTTGAGTGAATAAACATTAAACCCTTTGAGAATAATCATTACTCCTTAAATAAAATTTTTTATTTTGAAAAAAATAGCCTTTGCTTCTTAAACAAAAAAAGTTGCACCTTGAGTGAAGTAACATTGCACCCTTTAAGAATAATCATTGCTCCTTAAATCAAACTTTTTGTTTTTGAAAAAAATAGCCATTGCTTCTTAAACCAAAAAAGTTGCACCTTCAGTGAATTAATATTACACCCTTTGAGAATAACCATTGCTCCTTAATCAAACTTTTTGTTTTGTTTTTTTTTTAAAAAAACCATTGCTCCTTAAATAAAAAAATATTACACCTTGAGTGAATTAACATTGCACCATTAGAAAATACCATTGCACTCGAATGAGGACGAGTGTTTTAGCAGTATGTTGTCTTAATCCCGATTTTCCATTTTGGAACTTTGTAATTTACCATTTTGAAATCGATTCTTGGGGAATGCTTTGTGAAATCGATTCTCGAGGAAGTTTGGGCAACTGTAAGATTAAACTCAGGAAAACTAAACAGACTGGAAATCATAATCTATGACAGAGCAGCACAAAAAGCACCATCAGCTCTTTTTGTTAAAGGAAAATGGAGGCATCATCTGTCTCTCCTTGTAGGAATCCCATATCATTGCCGCTGGGGTAATCTAGCAGCATCTTCAAGGCCGAATCTGAAGAGTCATCATCCAATTCATACGAGTTGGAGGAGTCTGTGCCCATCTTGAAATCGATTCTTCAAGACGGTCTTCAAGACGTCCGTATGTCGGCCATAATACGTTTGAATCGGGGGTAAGAGGGGTGGAATGATTTGTGAAGAATTTTAAGGGGAGGGGGTTTTTGGTCCGGGAAAAAATCTTACACCATGGATCTGGAAATTTTTTTTCTCCACCAATTAAGCGATGATTGCCAAAAAGTGTCATCAAGGTGGAATTATTTCTACCTTACTCCACTGAATAGTCATTTCCCCAAAATTATATGAATATGGCCGATAAAAAAAAATAAAAATCATATGACGAATATGAATCTGACACATAGACACACAACCTGTCTGACACTTATACCCAAACAACTTTGATATCATTACGTGATCAAGCCTGCAAATAAGTGCAGATGAACAGGTAATAGACAAGTTATTAAGTGATACTTTTAGATGGCCTTTTAGGATTACTCATATTCTATCTTCTCCTCTGTCCACTTCAGTTTCCTTCTTGTTTTCTTTACTATGATTTGTTTCATTTCTTATCGCCATCGTTTGGCATACTATGAGTATATGATCTGAGGGTGTGATTTTTTTTAATGTGTTTCAGATGGGAAAGGAACTTGGGGTTTCATGGGTGCCAGCAACTAACTGTGTTTCCTACTTTTTCCCTTCCCAAAATTGCCCCTGCAACTACAAATGAACTCCGTGTGTCATCCACTTGACCCTCCAACCGGTACAACATCTTCCAACCAATAACTCCCTCATTGTTGCGTTCTCCAAATCTAAACTACCGTTTTTCGTTTACAATTCGTGTGGTGGTACACTCTAAAGTTTCAATTATAGGACAACAAATTTTCACTCTGTCAATTTATCTCAAACACATAGGAATTACCCTTGCGTCCTACGTCCACCATTCCCAACAACTGCAATCCTCTCCTACAATCCTGTTCTTCTCTGTCTCTCGACCATGATAATTGCACTCCGTCGGTGTTTTAAATCGGCATGATCTTATTCATTATGGTTTAATGAAATGCATGACTCTCTCCCCATCTCACTCTTCTAAGACTTTGTTGACGTGACACAAAGTTCGAGAAGGGATTTGCTGTCATAGACAATGAAAACATTCTTTCACACGCAGTTTGCCAAGGTCAGTCATGCCCTCTGTCACTCTGATGTTAAAGCAATGGAGAAACAAATGGCAAAAATTAATTCATTCTACCCTCTTCATCTTGGAGGATTGCATACTTTTTGTTTCGAGTGCACTCTTATGCAAGACCTCTCGGTATTTTCAAGACACACATCCTGTATTAGAGAGAAAGAAATATGCTTTTATGTGTTTGACAAAATGTCCTTTTCATTTTGGAATTCAATGAATTAGGTGTTTTATTTTCGGCTTATTTACCTTTTTAGTCCCCAAAGTATTCGCGAAATGTCAATTTGGTCCCCAATATTCGAATCGTGTCTATTAAGTCCCCAATGTTCACAATGTGTGTTTAAATGGTCCCTGTGTCGAACTCCGTCCGTCTTCTCCGTCAAATGCAAGGGTAATTTCGAAACTTCACCCCCACAGACACTTCATGGCTGGCTTATTTACCTTTTTAGTCCCCAAAGTATTTGCGAAATGTCAATTTGGTCCCCAATATTCAAATCGCAAAAAAAAAAAAAAAATTAGAGAAGGAACATCATTGGTCGATCTTGCTTGAACTGATTTCTTTTTTTTTCCTCCTCCTCCTCCTCCTCCTCTCTCACTCTCTCTCTCTCTCATATTCTGCAAGGTCTGGTTCGGAATTGCCCCAGATCGATAAATCGCCCATGGGAGGCCTCTTCAAGCGAGATCAACCAACAATACATTTTGAAGCGAGATTTATTTGAACAGCATCTTCAAGCAAGATCGACCAGCGATGTTCCTTCTCTGATTTTTTTTTTTTGCGATTTGAATATTGGGGATCAAATTGACATTTCGCAAATACTTTGGGGACTAAAAAGGTAAATAAGCCGGCCATGAAGTGTCTGTGGGAGTGAAGTTTCGAAATTACCCCTGCATTTGACGGAGAAGACGGACGGAGTTAGACATAGGGACCATTTAAACACACATTGTAAACATTGGGGACTCGATAGACACGATTTGAATATTGGGGACCAAATTGACATTTCACGAATACTTTGGAGACTAAAAAGGTAAATAAGCCTTTTATTTTCATCCAACTTTTGATTGGATTCCCCTCCCCTCTCCCCCAACTTCATGCATCCTTTGTAAAGTTTTCTTAAATGAATTTTTTGCCTGTCTAAAACTTTTGGAATTTACTGAATTTCATATCTGGTTTGAAGTAGCCCATTTGCTACTTTGGACGGTTTATGGTTGATCTTTATACGATCCCCCATGTATGCTGCAATTAACTTAGAACTGCTTATGGTCAATGGAATACAGTTAAAGGTTGAACACCAATACCACATGCAACAAGGCTCCATACTCTCGTACTTGGTCTCGGTATTTTGTTAGACGGTAAATTTTAGCGTCCCTAACATTATTCTGTTAATTACAAAAATGTTTTTTTAATTGATTTACGAAATGTACAATTTTAGATCAAAGACTCTAATGTGATCTACAAAATCGAGGTTGAAATGGTCTCAGAATGAAGTGAGGCGTTAGAGTTGTTCTACAACTTGATAGGGGTACAAATGTGCCCATTGGCGGCCCCTAATTTATTATTGTTACGCCCGTTTAGTATATTATTTGGAGCTTGATACTCGTTTTATATGTTTTAGGACTTGCGGAACACGTGAATAATATTTAGAGCTGAAGCGCATAACTAAATTTTACTTTGGGTCGAAGCAAAGCCGGTGTCGATCAAATTAATTGAGATGGGACCAAGTCTATAATGGATTGCAAAAGATAAAGCACTGAATCATATTCCTAGGTGTAGATTTGCAGCACGTGGCTTATTAATAAGTTTGCATGTGGGGACCATGGTTTACTAGTAACCAGCAAGTAATTGGGCTTTTAAGGTTCCAACATATGGGCCCAGTGCATTACAATTGGGAGGTTTTTCGTGCAGCCCTAGAATTCACCGACTAGAGAACATTATAAAAGGAGGAGGCACTAAGAGTTATGGGATATATCTACTTCGGAGAGAGCACGAAGCGGCGGATTAGACTGACGCATGGCAGAACTTTTGTGCGCATAACAAAGAAGGATTCCACTGAGAGGCTACACATCAGAAATCACCACGCACAAGCACAATTTCCGTGGTGAACAAGCACGGCTGCCACTGTTTGGAAGCAGTCACACGAAGGCTCCGGGTTTAATTCTTTATACTTTTCGTCAGCTTTTAAGTTGTTTCAACGGGGTTTATTGGTCGCACGATTATTTGTTCTGACTCCATGAGCAGCTAAATTATTCAACTAGGGTAACGAGGATGCCTCTCCAAGTAAAATAGTTGTTTAGATTTCTAGGTTTTATATTCAATGTTTGATTGTATGACTTGGATGATTCATAATTTTTATGAAAGGTTTTTATTCTTCCAATATTCATACCGTATTTATATGCTCGTTATTAAATACCATCATACAATGGTTATCAATGCTTCAGGATCGTTTATGAAATAGACTATACGACAAGAGACAGATCGTGCCGCCCGTTAAGTCTGGTGAGCCGGTCTGTGCCGTGTTGAGAAAGCCTATACGGAGTACGAATCTTGAGAATATTTTGGGGATTATTGATAGGATTTGCTACCCTACGATAGTCTGGTTATTAGTTGAATGAAACCTTAGATTAATTTCACACAATTATATTATAAGGGGAGGTTGAATCGGAAATCCTAGTCCCTTTTCTCATTTGCTTTCGAACTTCAATCACTTTTTATTTAAATTTTAGTTTAATCATTCGTTTAAATCCAATCATCCACTTTGTTTTCGAAAAAAATTAGAAATTAGTTGAAAGTACCGTAATTTACCTTTTTACTCTCATGGACAATCTTGGACTTAACCACTCTTCTTTGGAATAATAGTTAATTCCCTGTTTTATAAATTATATTTTTGGTAAAAAAACGACATACCACAACTCCCTAATTTTGGGTATATAGGGAAACAAATTCCCTCAGAACTATTCTTTCCCATGGAATAGGGCCTAAAATTGACATGTCACCTTGGGTTCAATAATAGTATGACCCTATCAAACAAACTAAAATAGCAATTTTTACAACCTCTCTCTCTTCTCTCTCATCCTTAATTCACTCACAACTATAAATCTTACAATGCAGCTGTTTCTCGTGTTACAAACCATAATCCAAAGTCCCATAACCTGAGGCTCTCTCCAAAGTCCCATAGCATTAGTGGCTAACAACGAAATCATATAGTTTTTCGTTCCCATCACGCTTTACATCCTACGTTCCAGCATCATACCAAGAAATGAAGCTTGATCATTCTGATTGGGAAGCTGATTATCGATCCTTACCATTTCATCTTGCCAATAACGGTATGACCCTATCAAATATACTAAAACTATTCTCTCTCTCTCTCTCACATCCTTGATTCTTTTAACCTTGTACAGTTAATCAGATTTTTTTTTGTCAGAGTATTATTGAACTGGGCATCTTCAATCAGCAGAATTGTGGTGGTTGTCTGAATTGTTTGACGTAATCTTTTCAAGGTTCACCCCACTCTTTCCCCTGCATACTTATGTATACACGGACCTCAAAAACTAACACATACTTTTTTTGTAGGACTTTGCATGAAGAAGAAAATGGGCCGTCGGGAAGTATGTCAAATAAAATGTTTGCCGTCATTTTCGTTGGGATCAGTTTCTTATATCAACTAGATCCAAGGATGGTTTTTCCCGGCAATCCCATCTATTTCTCTTGTATGTCGGGTATGCAAGACCTTTGTTACATCCCAAATTAGGGGAAAAGATTGGAAATGGTTAGACATTTTGTCCTTCAGTCAAGACTGGCCATCCATCACAGGTTTCACAAGTGACCCTTTATCCACGCCCCCCTTGTAACATGTAATGTCATGGTTGGCATATTTCTTACTTTTTACACATTAACCGTGCCTATGGCACTATAATAAATGATGTCAATTTTTTTTATTGCATTTTTTTAATGCTACGAATGCACTCTTTTAGAGCATTACATATGTATTTTCATTATAAAGCTACTAATTTTAACTGGGTCGCTTGCCAATCTCTGCCCACTTAATTGTCCATGTATCAACAAAATTTTCAGCAAACACGCGAATATTAACAAAATTCATTCTACATTAATTGTATAAGCTCCAATTAAAAAAGTTGGCTTACGAAAAGAGCAAGATACCAATGTCCAAATGAAAAAAAGAATAAAGTCCTAAAAACCTACGGAAATTACTCATTACATCTCTTGATACCAAGAAGCTTTGTACATGTCCTCATTGCGAGACCACAAAACGAAAGCCTTATACTGATTAACAATTGGTACTTGAGAAAGATCAAAACTGAACTCACAACCCTTCAACTGAAGAAAACAAGAAATAGTTTCGAAAATGTCCACCCGTTTTATTTTATTTTTTTAAAAATAGTTTCGAAAAACAGTTTAGAAAATGTCCACCCGTTTTTGTAACAATAGGAGTATCTTTATATATATATATAACCCAAGTTTCTAGTCACGGATCCCTGACTGGAGGTTTTTGGGTGTTTTTAAGTTTTTAAAAATTGTTTTTGCAAAATCCGAACTGTTCAATGTGTTTAAAACGTGTTTTTAAGGGTCCCCGCGAGAAATCATCAAAAACTCTTTGGATCAAGCCCTTCCCGGTATTTTTTTTTGATGATCTCTCGCGGGGGCCCTTAAAAACACGTTTTAAACAAATTGGACGGTTCGGATCATAAAAAAAAAATTTCTAACTTGGGTACGTTTTCTCAATTTTCTAACTTGAGAGAGAGAGAGAGAGAGAGAGAGAGAGAGAGAGAGAGAGAGAGAGAGAGACCAATTTTCTAACTTGGGTACGTTTTCTCATTATCATATTTCATTGCTTTGTAAATATGTGTTATGTTCTCACCGTATTTGTCAAGGAATATATGTGATCTCATCCAAAATTAAATGACTACTAGGCCATATTTTGTACTACAAAGTTCTGGCCATGTTAGATGGCGAAAATATGATGCCACCCGAATTATTTTGCTATAAAGGCATCTACAAAATCAATATAACATGGTTATTATGTTGAAAAAAAATGTAACTACGTATGTACTTTAAAAATACCATCATGTAACGCGGCCGATAGGTTACGTAACATCCGGTATTTAAAACTATGAACCTGTCACAATACGAGGCACATGGGATCAAACGATAAACCGAAAGCTTAGACCCAAGTAATTTATCATAAAACTGTATATAGTGGACCCTTAGAAACACGTTTTAAACACATGAAACGGTTCAGAACATCAAAATTCGATCGGGATCTATGAGGTCTGCAACGAATAACACAACGAATAACAAAACATTTGACCCAAATTTTTGGTGTCTACCCAACACAAATGATCGGAGCCGTTCGATTTGTTTAAAACATATTTTTTAGGGTGCCTATAAAAAATCAACTCATTTGGATATCAGTGAGAGCTTGATCGGTTCATTCATTTGATTCTTGTTAGATTTTCAGGATAAAATTTAAATGAACCGATCAAGGCTTTACCGATATCCAAATGAGTTGATTTTTGACAAGAACTATTATAAACATGTTTTAAAAAAATTGAACGGCTCCGATTGTTGTTGTGTCAAATGTTGTGTTATGGGTTGCGTTAGCAGAATCGCTTCCTATCTATATGTTAACAAGTATGTGTATACGTATTATATGTCATCCGTTTTAGAGTAAAGGATGCAAATGTATACATAATTACATCAATTTGCCGAATTAGTTTTCTCTGTGCGTTTTACAAAACAAATGATTGTCGGGAAATAATAATGCCAAAACCATTTTTGTTTGTGCCAAAACTATAGTGCATAAAAGGCTTGTACCTTGCAAATGGTACAAGGTTTTTAAGCATTACAAAACAAATCATTGGAAGTCTCACCTGGGTTTCAAAAATAGTGATTACAACTGCACAAATCATAGATGTCGCAGAGAAAAACAAATAGTAGATTTGAGTTGAGATAAATTGTAAAACGAACTCATATTTTTTCAATGGTAAATATGGTTTTAAACTAAACTACCTATTCATTAATATGTTATTTTAATTTGTATGTACATGTACCAATGTCCCCAAAAGTTATTTTTTTACCAATATAAATTTTACGAATGAACAATTTAGTTCAATGTTTTGAGACCAATTGCATGTGATCTACAAAATAGAGTTTGAAAGGGTCATCCAAAAATTCTAAAGTTTTGAGGTGATTTGCTCCCTATTTTTTTGGGCATAGAGGGAAACCAATTCCCATATAAAAATTCTTTCCCTTGGAATAGGACCTAAAAAAGAAACAGAATAACGATTTTCTTGTTCTCTCTCTCTCTCTCATATCCTTGATTCCTCCATAACTATAAATCTTCCGAGCTAATTCTTTTCCATGACATGAAGCTCTCTTTCTTTGTTTTGGAGTGAAATCTGGCATTGGGTACATCATTTTAATCTAGCATCAGTGAGTGACGAGAAGATAATATGGTTTTCATCAAGCTTTACATACTAGGCTCTAGCATCGCGCCAAGAAATGAAGTTCGATCATTCAGAAGGGATGGAGGCTGTCCAAACTAAGAAAACGGTACGGGCTGTCAATCTCTCTCTCTCTCTCTCTCTCTCTCTCTCTCTCTCTCTCATCCTTAATTCATTCGCAATTGTTTGACTGTCGTGTTTTAAACAATAATCTAAACTCCCATACCTGAGGCATTCACAATTGTTTGACTGTCGTGTTATATATATAATTCTTCCAGCATCACTACAAGAAATTACACTAGTATTGGTGACTAGTACTAGCGTTTTGGTTGCTGAAAATCAAACTACTATAATTAAGTAACTAAAATAGACCAGGGTCTCTGATTTTTTGGTTCCATGAGGTGGTAATATAATGGGTGACTAAATTGCAGTAACTAAAAATATAGTTTTAGTGAGTACTTATTTTCAGTCACAAAAAAATATTTTTAAAAGTGCACGAATAGATTGAGGGGTAAAAAATGAGCATGGGTTCAATTCTTAGAGACCAAATTATGGGTCACGTTTTTATAAGTGCGCCATTACACGGCATCATTTTCCAGTTTTTCCCCTTTCCTATTTTCTCCTAGCCCTTTCAATTCCCTTTAAAGGACATCCCAACAACCTAGCGGTGGAAGAGATAATGTGTAAAAGACCATCAATCTTTCTGATCGCCGGAGCAATATTCCCCCAAGTTAATACTAAGTGCCAAAGCCGCAAGTTCTTTTTTTTTTTTTTTTTTTTGTGCTCACATTTTTTTTGCATTTATATTTCTATTGTCTTGGTTGATATAACTCTTGAGCACTGTCACCTCTATAGCTTTATATTTTACAAATTACTAGTAGTTGTGGGTTTAGTAAGTTGGGTTTTAATAATGTTCAAAACCTTGCTTATTAAGTTGACCTTTCTTTTCGAAAATTCAGATTGATGATCCCAGCCATTTTCCCTAATTTTATCCTTCTATTAGTTAAGTTAGGTTTTCTTTTTTCCTGCATGCAAAGTAATAAAGAAGCTGATTCAGCCATTTATATGTGGTCTCTGTCTTTATTAAAGTTCGGTTCTTAAACACTTGAATGTTTTCTTCTGGCCTTTCTTCGTACTATATATAAACCTTTTGTACGTATCTCTGTCCAAATTTGGTTATCTCCATTATATTTTCTGAACCCTTTCACCAATCGCCAAAGAAGGAAAAAAAAAAAAAACCATGGCTCTAAATTGCTGTGGACGCTCCATAACATGCTTCCTTTTCACCATGGGCCTGGTCTATGTTCCCCTCCTTACAGGAAATGAGCTTTTCAGCATATTAGCTGAGACTGACAAAGCCTCCAGTTTTTATCAGGCCCTGTTTGCGACATTAGCCGGATTTTGCGTGGTTGGCTTGGTGGTCCTTTACTTTGCACTACTCTGCTGCAAAGGCGAGCAAGGTGCAATGGACGAGGAAATAGCGATCGCGAGGGTGATGGGCAAGGTAAAGACAAATAGTCTACCAATTGGTGGTCCTAAGTTTTAGAAAATGTAAGCCGCATATCCCGAAAATTCTATTGTTTTCATATTATTTAAAGACTGAAGCTATTTCAACTCTTTCTAATCTAATACCTCATGTCCTATTTTCTCCATGCTAACCCCATTAGTTACCATGATCTAGTCGCCACACCCGCTATTTCACCAGTATGCTCACATTCTAAATTCATTCATTACAGTTCCATGATTGAGAAAGTAGATTTGATGTATTATGCTCGACGAAATTGTTAAAAAGATAAAAGATAGGTAATTGTAGTCCCGCTGTGAAATTATTCAACCAACACGTTTTATTAATGAAAAATCATTAGTCATACTGTATATTTATCATGACGATATATACCCAAGAGGGTGGGTTATGATGCGTGGATGAGTGTAGAGAGAGATTATGATTGAAGCAAGACTAGTGCAATCCAATTTGGATTCATGTTGTCCAATTATTTACTCGTATAATCTTCCTAACTATTTCTCCGTTTCGTTTTGTTGTTTGTTTCGGGTCTTTTCCGCCATGTTTTTCGACAAAAGTCTTCAGGATCCTGTAGAAGATTGGCGTAGTTGAAACAGAAGACTCCAACAAACAGTCCACAGCTCCAACCAGCCCCTCAAGTGGTGTTTCATCATATGGAATTCCCGTCCTAGATGATAACCTCTCAAGGGTATTGTTTTAGCTCGAAGACACTGCTAAAGGATTTCAACAAATCAACGACAATCGACTGAACATCACTCTTCTATATGACGATCGAAGTGATGAAGGAGCATGACTTTGATGAACCGACGCTACTAAGGGGATTCGATAGTCAAAATATATAGAGAGCACCGGAAACACGTTCGTAGCGTTGTTAGAGAAAACTGAAAAGTTTATACAGGACCATTGGAATGTAGAAGCATCTTGTACTATCTTGAATTGTTATGTGAATGGAAACGGGAATGTTTACCTTGATGTGCGCGCCCAAAAAATGATGACGAAACTTATCACAAAATAAGGAAGATGACGACAAGGGTCATGGATATTGATGTACTAAATTCTATTACTTACTGATACACGTCCGGATCGTAAATATTGAACGGGACTCAATGTAGATGCATGCATCTTGTACTATCTTGGATTGTTACGTGAATGGAAATGGGAATTTTTTACCTTGATGGGATATTTTAATTTGGAGCACCTTGATGCAAAAGAGAATACGGCCGCTAGCACTTGGGCTAGCACAACACTTGCCCCTTGAGCTCTTTACATTCATTCAAATCATTCTTTATGGGTTCTTTCTCAAATATTTCACAATGGTAACTTGAAACATGGGGGTGTTATTGGACATCCTGTATCTATAGAGTTTGAATACTACTACAACAAAAACTGCCTATAGTGACAAAATCTGGCGAGTAAATTCAAAATTTTCTTGCCAAATGGGTCTCTATGGCAAGGAAATCGGTTTCGTCGGCAAAGAGTATTCTATGTCCTGAAATGATCTTTCATCGCCAGAATCGACTTCACACATATGTATATGTGTGTGTGAGAGAGATATATATCATCCATTTTAGAGAAAAGAATGCAAATGTATACATAATTACATCAATTTGCAGAATTTGTTTTCTCTGTTTGTTTTACAAATCGAATTGAATTATCATTATGGTAAGTAATTTTACATATGTTTATTCCATAATTAGGCTTGTCTCGAATAGTCACTATTGTTTAAAAAATGATTGCAAGTATCACCTGGGTTCCAAAAATAGTGGGTTCCAAAAATAGTGATTACAACCACACAAATCGTAGACGTTGCAGAGAAAAACACTCTAGGAAATTGCAGTTTTTATTTGTGATAAATTGGAAAACGAAGTACTCATATTTTTTTCGACGCTAAATACGGTTTTAAACTAATCTACCTTTATTAACCGACAACATGAAAACCAAAAGGAAATGTTTCAGCCTTTGCGAAATGTTTCAGTCACCAGTCAAAGGTCGAACATTCGATAAAAAGGTAATTTAATTTCCAGATTTTGGAAGGAAAAGGTGGATTAAATTATCTCTTGCCATCAACATTAATATTTGAAGTTCTGAGTTCTTCTAGGTACGTATTGCTAACTTCAAAGTCTTTGGGAGTTAAAGATATAGTGAAGGAAGGTATGATGAATTTGTTTCTTGTTTTTTGTGAAAATCAGGAGTTAGTTTTTTTGGTCTTTTCCTTTTCCTTTTTCAAATCGGCACAAAATCATAATGTTATGCTTTAAGCAAGAAAACATGCAATTGTCCAAAACAAGCAATTGTATTTGATTAGTGTTTCATAGTTTAAATTGATGCTGTCACAAAACAAGGAGGAGGGGCTACACTAAAAAAAAGCCCTAGGTAATTGAATAAAAACTGTAGTGTACACAAACGAAATGCATTAGTGTGACGTGCATGTAGATGTTCAGGTTTTGATTACAGAGGTTTCAAGGCCGTCAAGACAGCAAGGGTTATTTTGATTCGTATAGAAGTGAAATACTGAGAGTATTCGGTAGGAAATGAGGCTGACTAAAAAATGGGGCATTGGAAGAGAAGGGGATCATGAGAACTAAACCCCAACTCTCAGACCACTAGTTAAGCAACATACTCCAAAACAACAATATAGCCAAGTATACCTATAATACACGGCAAAATAAATAAATAAATAGAATCCCCCATCAATGGAAGACAAATACAAACTTAATTATTTGGATTTAGGCATAAAGTTAGGGTGTAACAGGTTTTATCAGAGTATAGGGTTATTTAACTATTACAATAATGGTTAAAGATGACACACCAAAAATTGAAACAATGACAGTTTTTGTAAAATTGTCATCGAAAATATGAGGGTAGAGTTTTGATGTCAGTCTATCCTAAAAACTGTCATCTTTGCGATATAAGATGACAGTTTATAATAAAAGTGACATTATTATCTATTTCTTTAATGTCAGTTTTTGCTTAGAACTGACATTAAAACAAGGTGCTTCCAGAAGTCCATATGGATAACCTTTGAATGTCAGTTTTCCTTAAAAGTGACATTGAAACTAAGCCCTTTTAATGTCAGTTTTAATTAGAACCGACATTGAAAATGATCATAAAAGATGACTGTCAAAAAGTGTCATTAAACGTATAAGATGACAGTTTAAAATTGTCATCTTATATTAAATCTAAAACTGACATAAAAAGTACTTAACTTAAAAATTTTCGAAAATATAGTATAAAATTTTTTGTTGGTCTTTTGTCAACAACAAACGTGCTAGCTCAGTTGGTAACATGCGCGCGCGCGAGGAAGTCAAGGTCTTGAGTTCGAGTCCTGGGGCAAGCAAATATTATCTAACTACACAAGTGCTACGTAGGCGCCACACAAGCGCCACGAGGGTGCCATGTGAACTCTACTGGGCGGTCTTGTGATGAGGGCGGCCACACGAGAGCCACGTGTTCGAACTAGAATTGGAATTTTTTATTTTTATTTTTAGAATGGAGGATAGATAAGATACAGTCATCGTTGATTGTAATGATGACAGGTTTACATTGTCATCTTATTGCAAAGATGACAGGTTTAAACATCATCTTATATGTTTCAATGACGTTTTTTGACTATCATAACAAATCTAGACTTTTAATGTCACCTCCAAAGATGACAGTTTTAAAACTGTCATCTTTTGTGATTCATGACACCTTTTAACTGTCATGGTTTAAGGTTTTTGTAGTAGTGTACTCGTGTTCTTGCTTCTTTTCCCTAGTTGAAAGTTGCGAACAATTACTAATTGTGCAGACTAAATCTGGAACAGAAGGTCAAGTAGTGGAAATCAGACTTACAACAACACTATTGCTTCTTAAAAAGAAATTGCCCATCGTAGTTCCCAATTCAAAGGTCCATTTGTCAGTGAGCGTCCTTTCTTTTACTAGCACATACACTCACTCTCTCTCTCTCAAAGTGGCAAAATCACCCCCGTCTTTTTGGGGCAAAATCACAATTCAAGTGGCCCATGCTTACCAAATCTGGGTGGTGTATCCGACGTCTCGATAATTTACATTCTACCCACCAATTATTTCAATTCACACACAAATAGAGAAGACTTATGTTGTTAATTATCGAAGAGTAGAAATAAAAATAGTTTGCACTGTTTGAATGTCCTTACATGAAAATCATATGAATATGAATCTGACACATCGACACACAACCTGTTTGACATTTGTACCCAAACAACTTTGATATCATTACGCGATCGTGCCTGCAAATAAGTGCAGATGAACAGGTAATAGACAAGTTATTAAGTGACACTTTTAGATGGCCTTTTAGGATTACTCATATTCTATCTTCTCCTTTGTCCACTTCAGTTTCCTTCTTGTTTCTTTACTGTGATTTGTTTCATTTCTTATTGCCATCGTTTGGCATACTACGAGTATATGATCTGAGGGTGTGATTTGTTTTAATGTGTTTTAGATGGGAAAGGAACTTTGGGTTTCATGGGTGCCAGCAATTAACTGTGTTTCCTATTTTTTCCCTTCCCAAAAGTGCCCCTACAACTGCATATGAATTCCGTGCATCATTCACTTTTTTTTTTGCACGGCAAAAAGAATTTTATTAATCTTTGAAAACAGATTACAAAGATTAAAGGGACCATGGAAAGAACCACAGACCCGAAAGAGAAATAACAAAAGGTTGACAAGGGGACAACCAGAAGAGGAACACAAGCCAACTTGCAAATACACTATAAGAGAAATGCAATGACTGGACCATCAGTAGCAGAAGTGAATATCAGCCAAGAAAATTGAGCTTCAATGATGATACACCAACCTTTGGATTCCATCCTTTGGGAGCCAAGTTATAGCCTCATCCACTTGACCCTCCAACCACTTGACCCTCCAACCAGTACCACACCTTCCAACCAATACAACTCCCTCATTGTTGCATTCTCCAAATATAAACTACCGTTTTTTGTTTACAATTCTTGTGGTGGTACGCTCTAAAGTTTCAATTATAGGACAACAAATTTTCACTCCGTCAATTTATCTCAAACACATAGGAGTTACCCTTGCGTCCTACGTCCCCCATTCCCAACAAAGGCAATCCTCTCTTACAATCCTGTTCTTTTCTGTCTCTCGACCATGATAATTGCACTCTGTTGGTGTTTCAAATCAGCGTGATCTCATTCATTATGGTCTAATGAAATGCATGTCTCTTCCCTATCTCACTCTTCTAAGACTTGTTGAGGTGACGCAAAGTTTGAAAAGGGATATGCTGTCATAGACAGGGGCCACTCCACTTTGTTACAAGGGGTGTCAGTTGAACCCACTCAACTTTGAAAAAGTTCTACTATAAATGTGAGAGTTGGACTCCTCTTGCTCCTATTTTCATCCAATGAACCCAATAACTTTTGTCTGTTGAACCAAGCATAATTGCAGCACGATTGCAAATGTATTGATTAGCCCACTCTTTCACACACTCTTTCTCTCCACTCATCTCAAATTGTTGGAAATTTTCAATATGTTTTTCAACTTCTTTCCCATCCATTTCTGTATTTACTTTAGAATACCAAAATATGCATATGCGTATGCATTGCCTCTTATTTTACATATTTGTAATTGGATATTATTTGAAGTTACACAAGTATGGTAATCTACAATTTTAAGAGTTTAACAGTCACTCAAATGACAAGTAACAAAAAAATTTGATGTGGTAAAATATATATTCTAATCATTCCCATACACTTTCTTTACGCTACATAAAATGCATGGGGGATACCTAACTCCTCTAGTAAGATTTATAATTTAGCTTCATTTAGATCACGAGGAATTAAGTTGATTGATAATTCATGATTGTATTTATGATTCTATTGACAAAAATTGTTTGATATAATTTATGATTGGAAAAATACAATGAATGAACTAGATGAAAGCATTCTTTCACACAGAGTTTGCCAAGGTCAGTCATGCCCTCTGTCACTTTGATGTTAAAGCAATGGAGAAACAAATGGCAAAAATTAATTCATTCTACCCTCTTCATCTTGGAGGATTGCATACTTTTTGTTTCGGGTGCACTCTGGTGCAAGACCCCTCCGTATTTTCAAGCCACACATCCTGCATTAGAGAGAGAAACATGCTTTTATGTGTTCGACAAAATGTCCCTTTCATTTTGGAATTAAATGAATTAGGTGCTTTTATGTCAAGTTTTCTTAAATGAACTTTTTGCCGGTCTAAAAATTTTGGAATTCAATGAATTTCATATCGGGCTTGAAGTAATCCATTTGGAATTAACTTAGAACTGCTTATGGTCAATGGAATACCGTTTTTTTTTTTGAACAGCAAAAAATTTTATTAATCTTTGAAAGAAAACAAAGATTAAAAGGGAAGAGAAGGGGAGAACAACGCTAGGAGGAGACAAAGCCTCGCTAGAACCCCAAAGACAACCCTGGAAGTTAGCAAGGAGCCAACTAACAAAAAACAAGAACAATGTTAAGATAGTAGAACAGCAAAAGCAAATTAAATAGCACCCGAAATGCCCCTCAATGATTGAGAACCCCCTTCCACCAGATTTTGGTTTCACCCACAATGCAAATCTTATCTTCACAGCATCAGTAGATGTGTTCTGGTCAGTGATATCAAGTCCACCCCTCTGTCCCGGAGCTACTTTTTTAGTCTACCGCTTTTTTTCTTTTTTTCCCAAACCCATTTTATTCCATGATAAATTCTTCATACTGATAGAGTTACAGATTATTGGTCATCAGTTTGCTAATAACCTCTTCATCTTCTCCCATATAATCTTCACCAACGATTTTGGAGATTGCCAATGATCCACTCGGTTTGGGACAAAATAAAAATACTAAAATATAGGCAGAATAATAAGTTAAGTTTCTACTACAATCGACTAACATCAGTGGTTGCTAATGACTTTCAGTACAATCTTTTATTAGGCGGAACAGAAACTCAGTTTCTACAGGTTACTTTCTCTGCTACTATCATTTTCCAAAACAAAGAGACAGAAAATTTCCAACCACGGACAGTTCATTTAGAAGGTACACGAAGACACTTTATTGCCGGATAGTGAATAACGATTGAATTTATCACTAGAGTATGGGTCTCAATAGAAGGGATAGCAGTAGAACAGGGAGTAGAGAAGTTTTGTAAGGGTTTCTCAAGGATTCCTAGCTAAACCATGTCCTATTTTAGAATAACTTGAGTCCGCAATACTATTGGATATATAATTTGACGTATCCCCAATGTGTTTCTTCAGAGAAACAATCTGTTCGTCTATTATATTTGTATCATATTGCATGTGCCTAATACCTATGGTTCTTAGGTTAATCTATGTGGTGGAAAAGAAAGAAGCTAACTGGAAATACAATTTAGAGAGTTCCCCTCAAGTAAATGCAGAGCTTTGTATTACTCCACCCTCTGATCATCATCTTATATCATTTTGAGCAAGCAATTTTTCAATACCTGTACATATTCAAAGTCGATTAGCAAACAACTAGTACGTATAAAGGTTGAACACCAATACCACATGCAACAAAGCTACATACTATCGTACTTGGTCTCCGTATTTTGTTAGACGGTAAATTTCAGCGTCCCTAACATTATTCTCTTAATTACCAAAATTTTTTTTTAATTAATTTATGAAATGTACAATTTTAGATCAAAGACCCTAATGTGATCTACAAAATCGAGGTTGAAATAGTCTCAGAATGAAGCGAGGCGTTAGAGTTGTTCTACAACTTGATAGGGGCGCAAATGTGCATATTGGAGGCCCCTAATTTATTATTGTTATACGCCCGTTTAGTATATTATTTGGAGTTTGATATCCATTTTATATGTTTCAGGACTTGCGGAACACGTGAATAATATTTAGAGCTAAAGCTCAATAATATTTTACTTTGGGTCGAAGCAAAGCCGGTCGTCGATCAAATTAATTGAGATGGGACCAAGTCTATAATGGATTGCAAAAGACAAAGCACTCCTAGGTGTATATTTGCAGCACATGGATTAGACTGACGCATAGGAGAACTTTTGGGCACATAACAGAGACATAAGAGAAGGATTCCACGGAGAGGCTACACATCAGAAATCACCACGCAGAAGCACAATTTCCGTGGTGCACAAGCACGACTGCCGCTGTTTGGAAGCAGTCACACGAAGGCTCTGGTTTGATTCTTTAAATTGTTTCGTAAGCTTTTAAATTGTTTCAATGGGGTTTATTGGTTGCAGCTAAATTATTCGACTAGGATAACGAGGTTACCTCTCCAAGTAATATAGTTGTTTAGATTTCTAGGGTTTCATATTCAACGTTTGATTGTATGACTTGGATGATTCATAATTTTTATGAAAGTTTTTATTTTTGCAATATTCATACCGTATTTATATGCGCATTATTTAATACCATCATACAATGGTTATCAATGCTTCAGGATAGTTTCTGAGATAGACTATACGATGTGAGACGGATCGTGCCGCCCATTAAGTCCAGTGAGATGGTCCATGCCGTGTTGAGATAGCCTATACGGAGTACGAATCTTGAGAATATTTTGGGGATTATCGATAGGATTTGCTACCCTACGATGGTCAGGTTATTAGTTGAATGAAACCCTAGATTTCACACAATTATATTATAAGGGGAGGTTGAATCAGAAATCCTAGTTCCTTTTCTTATTTGCTTTCAAACTTCAATCACTTTTTATTTAAATTTTAGCCTTATCATTATTTTAATCAAATCAAATCCAATCATCCACTTTGTTTTTTAATTAAATTCAAAATTAGTTGAAAGTACTGCAACTTAGCTTTTAACCACTGTTCTTCGGAATAATAGTTAATTCCCTATTTTATAAATTATATTTTTGGTACAAAACGACATACCACAACTCCCTAATTTTGGGTATATAGGGAAACGAATTCCCTCAGAACTATTCTTTCCCATGGAATAGGGCCTAAAATTGACATGTGTCACCTTGGGTTCATACCAGTATGCATGATCTACAAAATCAAGTTTGAAATGGTCTCCAAATGAAGCTAGGGCTTTGAGCTGATCTGCAGCTCCCTAAATTTTGTGTATATAGGGAACAAATTCCCACATAATGAATTATGCTTTCCTATGGAATAGGGCCTAAAATTGACATGCCTCCTTTGGTTCAGTAATAGTATGACCCTATCAAACAAACTAAAATAGCAATTTTCACAACCTCTCTCTATTCTCTCTCTCATCCTTAATTCACTCACAATTATATATCTTACAATGCAGCTGATTCTCGTGTTACAAACCATAATCCAAAGTCCCATAACCTGAGGCTCTCTCCAAAGTCCCATAGCATCAGTGGCTGATGACGAAATCATATAGTTTTTCGTTCCCATCACGCTTTACATACTAGGTTCCAGCATCGTACCAAGAAATGAAGCGCGATCATTCTGATTGGGAAGCTGATTATCCAATAATGGTATGACCCTATCAAATATACTAAAAAAACAATTCTCTCTCTCTCTCTCTCTCTCTCTCGCGCGCACACACACACACACACACACATCCTTGATTCTTTTAAGCTTGTACAGTTAATCGGCTTTTTATTTGTCAGACCATTTATGAACTGGGCATATTCAACCACCAGAATTGTGGTGGCCGTCCGAATTGTTTGACGTTATCTTTTCAATGTTCACCCCACTCTTTCCCTGCATACTTACGTATACACAGACCTCAAAAACAAAAACTAACACATACTTTTTTTTTTGTAGACTTTGCATGAAGAAGAAAATGGGCAATCGGGAAGTACGTCAAATAAAATGTTTGCCGTCATCTTCATTGGGATCAGTTTCTTATATCAACTAGATCCAAGGATGGTTTTTCCCGGCAATCGCATCTATTTCTCTCGTATGTCGGGCATGCAGGAACGTCGGTTACAGCCCAACAATTAGGGGCAGGGAGGAAAGGGTTAGACCTTTTGTTCTTCAGTCTAGACTGGCCATCCATCACTGGTTTCACAAGTGACCCCTTATCCACGCCCCCCTTGTAATGTCATGGTTGGCATATTTCTTGCTTTTTACATATTGACTCCTTCTATATATTTGAATAATGCCTGTTGTCTCTGTCAAACTTCATTAGTGTTGAGGGATCTATAGCAGTTTCTTCATGACGTTGAAATCTGTCTTATATGGGTGGAAGCATTTTGGGGATTTGGTGTCATACTTTTCTGCAGTACGGCTACTTCAATTTTGTCACCCCTTTCTCAGTCTATGGATGCATTTCAACTCTTAGCAGATCGATTGGAGCTTCTTTGCAAAGCCAATTCCTGAGTTGTTTTTGACAGATTCTGCATCAGTTTGAGATTGTTTCCTGGGTCTAGTTGTGGATTGGCTAGGCATTGCTATATATTTTTGCTTAGTTGGTGCCATTCTGGGATTGTTCTCGTATTTACTTGGATCGTGGTTGAGAAATTGCCATCCTTGATCCTTCTGGGCGTGAGTTGCTTATGATTATCGAGTGTTTCGGGTGACAACCTTGTGGGGATGCTTAATTCTTGTTGTGATGCCGGTCTCTCTTGTCCTTTTAATCTCTTTTAACTTTTACATTTGATTAATAAAGTTTAATCTCTTGTATCTCTTACATTTGATTAATAAAGCCTTTCTTGCTGTTAAAAAAAAAAAAAAAAGATTAATGCCTCGTGTCATCTGATGTATTTGACGATGGTGGGAGGAAATATGCTATCCTTTTCTTAAGTTGAAACTAAGGACCACTTTTGGTACAAAGGTGACATTTCCCATTTCAATCACGAAAAGTTCACAATGATAATTCGAAATTGTCCATTATTATGTCTTATAGAGAATTTATTTCTAGAAAAAAAAATTTAAAATTGATCAATACTGATAGTCTCATGAGCGAATCCCTGATCAAAGCAATCCAAATTAAAGTTTGCTTCCTCCTGCGATGCCCGGCTATGGTCCACTACTCTTTGGTGGGGTGGTATTCGAGGGCTGAGATTTAATGTCTCTTTCAATCAAGCACGTAGTTGAGTCATAATACTTTTACCTAATTACATTTTCGATGTCGAATTTCAGCCGTGGATTTCTAATTGCCCTTTATGTCAGCCTTTAAAGAAGGTTTCAATATTGGCCAATTTCAAAATAGCTGTGTTCAAATTTCAAATATGCTCTTGACATCCTTCTCCGGATGGGGAGGCCGGAGGTCTTAGGAATTATAGATTTTACGATCTCTTCCGTATTATATAGTCAGAAGATAACAGATAATTTGAACCTTGGTGGAAGAAAAGGAATTTTCGAAGTATAGGAGTTTGGGAAGACTTCGAAATAGTAACCATATATCTAAGCCAACATGTTGCGTTAATTATGACGGATGCAATGTTATTTGATTTGATTATATGTGTAGATACATAATTTGCCTTCGCGAATGTTTAAGTCCCCACGTTGGGCAACCCGGTGATGACGTACAATCTCTAAGCTTTGGGAAATGCGCTGCACTTTGCAGACGCTTTATTGCCGGTCAAAGTGTTTTATAAAGATTTAGCGAATCCGGACCATTTAATTCCATGATAGACGCTTGTGCTATGCGCTGCACAGTGCAGCGCATTAAGTGCGATACACCATCCCCGCTTCCATTCGATACCCGAGTATGAAAAAAGACAATGTAATTTATTTTGTCTGGGGTTTAATAGTACTGTAAAATCAACCATTAATGATTTGCATATGAATATAGTGGACCCAAATCACATTAGATTGGACAAGAATTCTGGTTATGTTGACTAAATCACACAACCCAAGTCCCTGGTAAACCCACACTCACCCAACTCGAAGAACAAATTACAAAAGGATTATAGTATACCCACCCTTTCACCTCTCACACAAGCTCACAGGACTTGTACAATGAACCGGTAGCGGATCCGCTGTCCCAATCTCCGTGTCCCAACTCCCTGTCCCGTCCATCCGAGCCGTCTATCCGAGTAATCAACGGCTCAGATTCTCAAATGAATATGGATGGCTCAGATTTGTTTGGGGTGAGATGGAATCCGAGCCATTGATTGCTCGGATAGATGGCTCGGATGGATGGGACAGGAAGTTGGGACACGAAAATTGGGACAGCGGATCCGCTCTCCAATGAACCATGCACGGGCCAATCCTTAAATAGAGAGATTGAAGCTTGTGGTTTCCTTGGAATACAGAAGGCCCATTTATAAATCAGCGAATTCTCACGACGCAAGAATCAGACTTCAAAACCATGAGAGGCGTTATTTGCACCTCCACCCTTTCATATTCATAACCACCACCACTGAAGTAACCAACTAAATTGGTCAGTTCCAAAAATTGTGAGCCAAAACCCATCAATTCTCCACCTCGTGAATATTTTGGAACCAGAAAACCATTGGCCAAAAAAAAACATACAATCTACACACAAACAGAATAAAGATTCACGGTCTTGATCCCTTTATTCTACCACGGCCAAATGCATGCGTGTATCTGCCCCATTCCCATAATCATCAATCGACAAAAGTTTGGAAATGGCATACACAATTGGTGGAGAGGATGGGTCGATGTCCTACTCTCCGGAGGTATAAACACTTCTTCTCATGACGAGTGGATTTTAGATTCCGGTTGCACAATGTATGTTCGCTCCAAGAAAGAATTATTTGATACATTCCAAGAAAAAAATGGTGGCTCATTGTTTTTGGGCGATGGAACTCCATGTGAAATTCAAAGTTTTGGGAATGTGAAGATAAAAATGTTTCATGGAGCGGTTCATACTTTAGGTGGTGTGGCTTATGTCACGAATTAAGTTGCGAAGGAATCTAATTTAACTTAGCCGGATGGGCTCCATTGGATGCAAGTATTTTGCTGGAGGTGGAGCCATGAAAGTCACACGCAGCAGTAAGGTCATGATGAAAGCATAGACGTGCAGAGGTTTGTATCAGCTGATTGGCATGTCTTTTCTTTAAAGACAAAAAAGTGTGTGCAGATTTTTTTTTTGTTAATATACCATTTTAATTTCTTTTTCCGAGCAAAAAAATAATACTTGCAAAATAAATGATTGAATTATCGTTATGGGCGATAATTTTACAAGAACAAATGATTGCAAGTCTGTTGCCACCGAATTCCTCCAAGGGACAGGAGAAGCGGGGGTGGTCAACACCTGGTGGTGTAGAAGATGCGAGGGCGTGCCAGGAGATGTGAATCTCCGAGAGAGTGTGTAAATGCGCCTGAAACCTTACTGACTTCTTTCAAGCAATTGCACAACTTGAAATAAAAGAGGAACTAAAGTTTACAACGGTTCGTGGACCTTTGAGCAAGGACTTCCACAATCAAAGAAAAAAGACTAACTATTACATAGAAGAAGGGGAAGAAGAAGAAGAAGAGGAGAGGGGATAGAGGTAGAAGATAGACATAGATAGAAGAGAGAGAGGGATCGATCGACTAACTGAGAGTTAGGAGATAAACTAAATTAATTTGCTGCTGTGAGCTATGTTGGTGCTTGGACCTCTTTTGCAATGTTGCACAATGACTTGTATTTATAGGCATCATTTGCCTATGAATGGTTCAGAAGATTTTCGGACCCACTAAGCACATCTTCTGCCCACTTTCTTCAGAAATCTTCTCTAGAGCTGCCAAGTGTCCCTTTGACTTGGTCATCCCTTTTTATTAGCTCCTGAAATTAACTCCTAGGCCGCCAAGTTTCCCACTACTTCCATATCTACCACAACATGTGCAAAATGTGGGACAACTTACCATAGCCTCAGCCGTATCTCCTGAAATCTAGGAATCAGTTTACTAACCACTTCCCATAAAAAGTGGTAACTAATTCTTTGGCCATGTGGCAATAACTACCCACCTTCCTTGATTTAAGCTTCATGCATTTGAAAGAATGTCTGATGCTTTCACATGTCGCCACGTGTCAGAAGATATTCGTACCAGAAGATATAGTGCTGACATGGCAGAAGATGTCCGTTCCAGAAGATATCATCAGATTTGGCAGAAGATGTCCGTTCCAGAAGATATCATCAGATTTGGCAGAAGATTTCCATTATATCTCCTAGCAACTTAGATGGATCTCCTAGGAGATATTGTGCTTATAAATGTCCCATATGGCCAAAATTAACCGTTTGTGATTTTATCTAATTATCACATGTTAATTTTGGCCTCTTGGAAAAAACCGTGTAATAAACTTTGCTTCCTACAATTTAGGTAATCACCTTATCACTTTCAAAAAGATGCATTTCTCCTAAATTGTAGGGAATTCGGCTTAGGGATAAATCCGAATTCAAATTAAAAATCTTTTTGGCCAAAATTATTGCCACGTGTGCAAAATTAAAAATTATGGTACAAACATTGCCCCCCTTAAACTCTATTTTTGAAATAAAATGGAGTTTAAAATATGTTATATAAATAATAATGGGGAAAAACGTGGCATCGTTCAACATTTTGGCCTTGCCCCCCTTGACCTCTTTGCCCCCCATTGTGTAAAGTTTATAGTTGAAGAACTTTGGGATTAAAGAGGTCTTTCCATGATACCTTAAGGGGTAGAGATTCAGATTTCTTCTAGAAATACCGGTACTTCAGCCTTGATTTCTTCTTAAGCAAGTGAGGAAGTTTCTGATTTTCCTTGACTCTATCCCTCCTTAGCCAATCTCATTCCTTGTCTAGTCCCTTGAAGCTTCCTTTTCTCGAGATTTGACAAATCATTCTTTGGCTATAGGAGTTTTGAATGCTTGACTTTGAATTATTGGCAAGAAGTAGGAGGTGTTTCGATCGTCAGGTTCTCCAATTTTCTCTACACTTCGGCCATGGCAAGCCGAACGTGTGTAAATACTGAAGACCTCTTTCTCCTGCCATGTGTGTTGGCTGGAGAAAATCTTCTCTTTGTTTCTTGACCATAATTCTTTAAGTCTAGCATTCTTCTTGGGTATTCATTGCCCAAGTTCGGTGTAACTTTGAGTCTTCTTGTAAGGGAAACTTCTCCTGATGTAAATAGCTTCCACATCTCACCAAACCTCCTATCTCCTAAGGAGATGGCGTCAGAATCCTCCAAAAGAGGTAAATATGTAGGAGAAACGAATTCCCCTAGCCCCATTGCTCAACGGAAGGTGAAGCAAACAAAAAGGCTTTGTTATCTCCTGAAACCTTAGTCATGGCCGTTACAAGATCTCCTGCCATTTTTGTTGGCTCTGAACTTATTCAGCCTAAGGTGAAGAGGAATTTCAATTTGCACATTCTCATGCCTCTCAAAGTTGTGTTGTTGACAGGAGAAACTTGAAAACTCCTTTGGAAGGCTTAAAATGGTGTTGCAAACCGTCCCTTCTGATTTTCCTCTAATAGTGAGCCAATATCTCCTGGAAATAGTCTTGGCTTAAAACTGAATGGTTTTGGCATTTGAAGAAACTCATTTAGCTCCTCTTTGTCCTCTTGAGAATCAGGTTATACAAATCTTTGATATCTCCTGATCCCCTTGTCGAGAAGAAGACTTGGTAGTTGTTGCCGAAAATTACGGCCCATAGGCCGTTTGAGCGACAACATTGGGACAAAAAAAAAATCTCCTTTATGCCCCCCGTTTCTCCTTAAGGATAATTGAAAAGGGAGGTTTGGTATTTCTCCAGATTCATAAATGGGCTTTGATTTATCTTCTGATGAGCCCAAATTTACTTCTGCCAAAAGATCTTGAATATCTTCTGTCAGATCACATAACTTTGCTGGTGGAGCTTCCAAATCTTCTAACTGGATGACATCATCAAGAGGTGAATTGCCCCCCTCGGCCACAAGGGCCGAATTATCTTCTGCATCCATGGTAGGAGAACTTGGCTGATGTGTTGATATCTTCTGCGACCAGCAAGTTTAGAAGTCACTTTATCACTGAAGAAGGCCCTCATCTCCTTGACGGCCTTTGTCAAACTATTTGTTGACTCTTATCTCCTTCAGGAGATTTGTTAAAAGGAAGATCCGAATTGCTCTATGCTCCATGAGGTTGACCGTTGCGAGGAGGAGAAGGTTTTTGGTCGGGACCAGCGCCTTCTTTCACCTCTTTCGGCTTATTCCAAAGCGAAAACTCCTGCGGCTTAGGCTGCTGCTTCTTAGGAGATATTCTTCAGTCAAGATGCATCCGAAATCTCCTATGGTCTGAACCTAAGCGACTCAACAATAGAACCCACACTTCAATAGAGGTCCAGGAGATCTTGTCTAAGCATGGCCAGCATCTCCTTGATGGCCTTTGACAAATTCTCCTGATATTCTTTGACCTCCTAAAGAAGGTATTGTTGAAAAACAAATTGGATCTCTTCATGCTCCTGGAAAATGACCGTTATAAGGGACAGAAGATCTTTGGTGAGGACCATTTCTCTCCTTTATCTCGCTCGGCCTACTCCGGGGTAAAATTCCTGCCGAATTAAGTTGATGCCCCTAAGGAGAAAATCTCCTAAGGGCTGAACTAGAAACGGCTGGCATGTTTGACGAATCGGCGGTTGAAACTCATGAAGGGCCAAGAGATATCATATTCTCTCCGATTAGGGCCATCATATCTTTGATGGCCTTCGTCAAACTTTGTGGAAGTCTATGTGATCTCCTGAAGCGGGCCGACAATGGAATTAGTCGGCCCTAATGACAAATTGACGATTGATTTGAGTAAGATATCCCGCATTCCAACAACCACCTCTTGGAGATTTTCTTGAGAGGCTGGAGCAATTTGATCTATGCAACGCCTCCTCCTCCAGGAGAAGTCTTCTTCAGGCGAAGGCTCATCCGTTACCGTATTCTTTGTTCCTCTTTCGTTTTCACCTTTTCCAGCCATCTTGAATCTTCAATTGTCTTAAATGTGTCCCACCGGGCGTGCCAAAAAATGTTGCCATCGAATTCCTCCAAGGGACAGGAGAAGCGGGGGTGGTCAACACCTGGTGGTGTAGAAGATGCGAGGGCGTGCCAGGAGATGTGAATCTCCGAGAGAGTGTGTAAATGCGCCTGAAACCTTACTGACTTCTTTCAAGCAATTGCACAACTTGAAATAAAAGAGGAACTAAAGTTTACAACGGTTCGTGGACCTTTGAGCAAGGACTTCCACAATCAAAGAAAAAAGACTAACTATTACATAGAAGAAGGGGAAGAAGAAGAAGAAGAGGAGAGGGGATAGAGGTAGAAGATAGACATAGATAGAAGAGAGAGAGGGATCGATCGACTAACTGAGAGTTAGGAGATAAACTAAATTAATTTGCTGCTGTGAGCTATGTTGGTGCTTGGACCTCTTTTGCAATGTTGCACAATGACTTGTATTTATAGGCATCATTTGCCTATGAATGGTTCAGAAGATTTTCGGACCCACTAAGCACATCTTCTGCCCACTTTCTTCAGAAATCTTCTCTAGAGCTGCCAAGTGTCCCTTTGACTTGGTCATCCCTTTTTATTAGCTCCTGAAATTAACTCCTAGGCCGCCCAGTGTCCCACTACTTCCATAACTACCACAACATGTGCAAAATGTGGGACAACTTACCATAGCCTCAGCCGTATCTCCTGAAATCTAGGAATCAGTTTACTAACCACTTCCCATAAAAAGTGGTAACTAATTCCTTGGCCATGTGGCAATAACTACCCACCTTCCTTGATTTAAGCTTCATGCATTTGAAAGAATGTCTGATGCTTTCACATGTCGCCACGTGTCAGAAGATATTCGTACCAGAAGATATAGTGCTGACATGGCAGAAGATGTCCGTTCCAGAAGATATCATCAGATTTGGCAGAAGATGTCCGTTCCAGAAGATATCATCAGATTTGGCAGAAGATTTCCATGATATCTCCTAGCAACTTAGATGGATCTCCTAGGAGATATTGTGTTTATAAATGTCCCATATGGCCAAAATTAACCGTTTGTGATTTTATCTAATTATCACATGTTAATTTTGGCCTCTTGGAAAATATCGTGTAATAAACTTTGCTTCCTACAATTTAGGTAATCACCTTATCACTTTCAAAAGATGCATTTCTCCTAAATTGTAGGGAATTCGGCTTAGGGATAAATCCGAATTCAAATTAAAAATCTTTTTGGCCAAAATTATTGCCACGTGTGCAAAATTAAAAATTATGGTACAAACAAAGTCCCACCTGGGTTCCAAAAATAATGATTACAACCACACAAACTGTAGATGTCGGACAGAAAAACAATCCCAACAAATAGCAATTTTGACCTGAGTTAAATTTGAAAAAAAAAAAGGTACTCATAGTTTATTTTATTTATTTATTTTTTTACGGTGAATATGATATTAAACTAGCTATTTATTAATATACCATTTTAATTTCTTTGTACATGTACCAATGTCCCGAAATGAAAAGGTACTCATACCAGTTTTTAAATTCACGAAATGAAATGTTTTGAGAGTTTGAGACCCCATTGTGATCTACAAAATCGAGTTCGAAAGGCTCTCCAAACAAATATATAGTTTTGTGGTGATTTGCTCCCTATGTTTTTGGGATAGAGGAAACCAATTCCCATAGAAAAATTCTTTCCCACGGAATAGGGCCTATCAAAGGAATAGCAGAATAACGACTCTCTCTCTCTCTCTCTCTCTCTCTCTCTCTCTCTCTCTCTCTCTCTCTCTCTCTCTCTCTCTCATATCCTTGATTTATCCAAAAATATAAATCTTACAAGCTGATTCGGATGTTATGAACCATAAACCAAATTCCCATGACATGAGGCTCTCTAATTTCTATTGTTTTGCTGCGAAATCTAGCCTTGAGTACATGGGTTTAATCTTGCTTTACGTACTAGACTCAAGCATCGCACCAAGAAATGAAGCTCGATATTTCAGAAGGGATGGTGATCATTATCCAAACCGAAAAACGGTACATCTCTTTTTTTTTTTTTGGTACTTCAGAAATATATTAAACACTAAGCAAAGAGAACAGTCTGCATCAGCCGTGCGATAAGTTGATTACAAATACGAACGGTGAGAATCAAATGGTGAGATTTACAGTTGTGTCTCTGCATGTCAAAACTGTAAATCTCACCATTTGATTCTCAGGTTACAAACAATAATCCAAAATCCCATACCTTAGGCTCTCACTTCTATAATGTGGCCAAATCTAGTATTTGGTACTGGTGTTTAAAATACACATATTGTTCTTTCGGTATCCCTACAATAAATTGCACTATTGGTAACCAGTATTGGTGACTACTAGCATTTTAGTCTCCGAAAATCAAGCTATTAGCAATCAAAATTTATTTAGTCTTTGATTGTTCGGCGCCATGAGGTGGTAATACAATGGGTGACTAAATTTCGGTCACTAAATATAGTTTTAGTGAGTACTTATTTCTAGTCACAAAAAAGGTTTTTAAAAGTGGACGAATATATTGGGGTTAAAAAATGAGCACAGGTTCAAATTTTATATAGACCAAATTATGGGTCACGGTTTTTAAAAGAGCGCCATACACAACATTATTACCCAAATTTTCCCCTTTTTTATTTTCTTCTCGCTCTTTTAAATCCTTTAAAGGACATCCAAACAACCTAGGATATAAGCATATAGTTTTATTTCCTTTCTCTCTTTCCCTCTTTTACCCAAATCTTGCGGTGGAAGAGATAATGTGTAAAAGACCACTTATCCTTTGCTCGTCGGCACAAATATTCCCCCAAATCAATACTGATTGCCTTAGCCGCAAGGTTTTTTGTTTTTCTTTGTGCTCACATTTGTTATGGGATTAATTTTTTTTTGTCTTGGGATGACATAACTCTAGTAGTTGTGGGCAATGAAGTAGGTTTTAGTATATGTTTAAGACCTTGCTTATTGGGTTGACCTTTCTTTTTGAAAATTTAGATTGATCAGGGAATTTCCCCCTATTTTATCCTTCTATCAGTTAAGTTAGGTTTTTTTTATTTTTTTTTTATCGCAAAGTAAAAACGAAGCTAATTCAGGGGTTGACTTGAGCAAAAAACTTGGGTTAAGTTCCAGTAGAAATAATGTTTGGGCAAAAAGACGTATTTTATTGTTTTTATAATTAATCAAAGGTGTTTGTGTCCGCAGATTATGAGTTGAAAATTTTGTCATTTGTCATAAAAATTCAGATTTTAGCAAACATAACCCGCTTTTATAGTTATAACTTTGGCCCATCCAATAGCAGCTGTTTGTTTTTTTACTTTAGTGGTCTTTCTAGTGGACTTGCTGGTGTTTTTAATAGTTTTCTCTCTAGGAGGTCACTCAAGGAAGTCTCAAAGACGGATGGAACTGCTGCGCAGAATTTGGTGGGAAATTTCAATGTAGAGACCGTAACCTTGGGATTTTACATTGGAATGTTTTATCTGTTTCGGTCTAGGGAGCAAAATGAATATTTTGCTGTTGAAGAGGAAGAGACGACTCTGGCTACCATTCCCATCAGTTCTAAGAGATTTGAAATATGGACAACCTCCTCAGGTCATGCACAATCGTGTGGGGGATTTCATACAACTCAGTAAAATTGAAATTGAAGACCATTTACTTGATGAAGAGCATGGGAATTGGTTCCTGCTTAAGTTGTCGCAATATTTAAGGGCTTCCTTTCTTAATCACTTGATATTATTATGTAGATGATTAAGTTTTCAGTCTGGCTGCAAAGGTCAGGAAGGTACCTCAATCATTCCCCGCGAAGAAATTCCAATAGCGCGGGTAATGGACCACGAAGTGAAATGGAAAAGCTTAATTTCTTTTTGTTTTGACTTCCTTATGTGGGTATACGCTGAAGTTTATGGTTGCTTTCCATCTGTTGGTTGTTGGCCACTAGGCCTGTTGATTATGCTTGTGTTCCCTCTAAAACTTACCCATAAGTAGAGTTAGCATTGTGCCCGTTCGATACATGGGATGAAAAAAAAAAAAAAACGAGTCCGGTCACGATGTGTTTTTTTCGTCTTCGTGCATTAAACGGGCACAACGCTAGTTTCTGTACCTACTCACTACTAGAATAATTGATAAAAGTCCACACTAAGAACATTTGAAAGATTACGGTTTTGATGAAACCGTGATAAAGAAATGCAAGGTGAGTTTTTAATGTCAAACAAGAAGGGTTGGCAAGGAGCCACAACAGTTGAATAAAACACACACCAACTGATACCGCAAAGCCTTTAGACAATTGTTGCCACCAAACGTTTCGAAGGTTGCAAACCACCCAATCTACAGTAGAATAGCTATTATATCTTGCATGTTGTCACTCACAATAGCTCATTATTTCATAATTTGTGTGGGTGATTCAAGTTGAACTCAAAAGAACTCATTTGGAGTGACGAGGCGGTGGCGGCAGATGAGATCCCGGTACTTTGGCCCATCCCGGTTGGTACTTTGAGTCCAGGTGGTTGATGGGATTCGGAATGGCGGGTCTCGGCGGACGCTATTGTGTTTTCCAATTTTTTCCTAAACAAAGTCAACAATAAAAACAAGAGCAAGCAATGCGGCTCGAATCCGTAGTTCCTCGCCGTATTTCAGGACTTCACCAGATGTAAAATGACAAGCGAATCAAATGCAAAATGGATGGAAATAATTGAAGACAAACAAAAGAGACATCCGTAAATCTTCGGATGGAATATCGACACATAAAAGAAAATCGCTGATGCAAAGCATACCGATCTTCAAAAACGAATCGATAGTAGGATCTAAATAACATCTACTAAGACAAAAATTGAAGACAAATAAAAGATAGACTTTGGATTTGTGAGAGAGTTTACAATGAAGTCTAAAGACACTATTTATAGAAAACTAAAAAGTGTACAGGAAATAACTTCCTATCTTCTTCTTCGAGCTTCCTATAACTACAATTCAAATCTTCTTCATTCTCGTGCTTCCACATGTCCTTGTAACTCCTCTCTTTATTCCAAATGCGTAGGACAACGCCATGTGTCATCTTAACTTTCAAATAAATAGAATTAAGACGCGCGTCCGGCACATGTAATATAAGAACAAGCAATAATAATATAAATACTAATACTAATGCTAATTATTTTAAGTAGATTTTCCACAATTATCATCACCTTTTTATCAATATCGATAAGGCGGTAAAATATAGTGTAAACAATTCCCCCCTTATTCATTTGGGTTAAGCGCTAACCCAATTGAATAATTAATCACCTTTATATCGATATCGACCGGTGATAATTTTTTATCATAAATAATTGCCCACCCATTCATTTTGGCGAACGTAAAAATAAAATTGAGCAATTTATTCAAATCAACTAATATAACAAAGCCTTCATGGCTCAGGCCTTTACGACAGCTTTCTCCATCTATTTGCGGCATTAGACGACTTTCTTTCTACTCAACAAAGGTCAAACAGTCACAAATTGTTCCAATGAACAATCTTTAATCGATAAGCTTAAAAACGATGTAAATTAACATTTATCGACATATAAAGGTGGCTATCTTCAAATCCAAACCACTTCAGCTATGGTTCCAAACTTCGATCAAATTTCATTTTAGGTAAAGATACACACAAAAAAAAAAGTAAAAAAAAAATCATCACTTTCAATTCTCAGAATAAATTGCTAAACAAAACAAATCAGTCAAAGGAAATAAAACAGAATATTGCCTAAGAGAGAACCAATGAAACAAACTGAACTTACAACGGACTGAAATCAATCTTGTTGAAACCATCTTCCATACATCACACATATACTCTTTTTTTTGAACGGCAAAAAATTTATTAATCTTTGAATACGGATTACAAAGATTAAAGGGAGCCAAGCACAAAAAGCATCACAACGTGAAATGGCATCCCAACTAGGTTGGCACCCCATACCACGACAATCATATGCCGGCAAGGCTCCAAGAAAGAGAAAACAAAGGATGATAAGTAATCAACCGAAAGAGAGAACACAAGAAAAAGAGGAGTAGCATATCTAAGTAACAAAGCAAAGAGTAATAATCCCGTAGCAAGCTCCTTGACATCTTGAGTAACCGGCAGCTATTATCTTCAAAAAAGAATGCTCCACTTGATAAAACTAAAGAGGGTCCCAGCATGAGAAGCAGCACACAAAGTTCAGCATCAAATTTCAGCAACAAAACAACCTTAAGCAGCAGAAATTCAGCAACAAAACAATCCTTAAGCAGCAGAATTTCAGCAGTTACTTGCTCCGAATCCGTGTACTGATTCATGATAAAAACTGTGGTAAAAACTTCAGCATCGAACTTCAGCAATATCGCAATCCTTAAAGCAGCAGAATTTCAGCAGTTACTCGAACCATATCCGTGTACTAATTCAATGAATTCCAAATCGTGAAGTTCCCAAGTGCAATCAAAGAACTTTCATCTTATTTCCCAAGTGCAGAGGCAGCAGATAAGCAGTCAGAAAAATCCATTCCTATGGAGAGGCAGCACACAAACAAGCAAAACAGTATACAAGCATCTACAAGATGGGACAATCAAATGGTGTCCAGTTCCAGAGAAGCGCAGAGCAAACGGAGGATCAAGGGTGCAGATTCATCCCGTGAGTGAAACATATAATCCATAGCAGCATCAACATGTGGACACAAGATAGACCCCAAGACCCAAACCACCCAGACACAATATAGACCAGTCCAAAACTCGAGACACAAACCATCCAATCTCAAAAAGACCCCACAACACGACCAACCAACCAAACCCCCAATCCCAAGCCCAAACCCAGAAAACCCCGAAAAGCACAGACTCAGAACCCCAGAAAAAAAAAAGACAAAGACAGAAACAAAGATAAGACACACCCAAAACCAACCACCAAGGAACAACCCAAAAGAAAGGCACATAACCCACCCAAGCAACCCAAAAACTAAGACACTCACAGAACAAAAGAAACAAGAACACAAAGACAAAAAACCCAAGATACACTACCTAAAGAGCTTCCAAGACACTATCCAACCTGTAAATGAAATCATTAATTGAGTATGAATTTGACTCCCATGAAGCTTTCACCCATAAGGCAACACGAACCTTAATCAGATCCACCAGCTCGATCCAATTAAGGCATCACACATATACTCACCAAAGCAATCATATTCTGAACAACAAAAAAAACTATGGAGGGAAAGATGTACATTAATATCCTCTAATGCAATCAGCATTTGATTGCTACTTGTAGGGGAGGTCAGCACGACACCCCCGGTTGAATAAAGTCAACGTTGACCCACCGTTGAGATCATGACATGTGTCATCAAGGTGACGCAATGTCCGCGTTACACGTGGCACTCTCCGCGTGGGGATCCGCGCGGTGGGGCCACTAACGCAGGAACAAGTCTTCGTATGAAGGGGGCCACTGGCGCGGGACCCCCTCGTGCAAGGCACCTTCACGGCGCGCACCCCAAGCCCAGTAAGGGCGGTGCTTGAACAACCATGGGCCATCCGAACAGGAGAAAAGCCCATGGCCCAAACGACTAGCGCGGCCCAGAACATGGGCGAGAACGCAAGAAGCTAGTCCGATTTAGCCCAGGTAATTATACCTGTTGCGGTCTGAAGGCAAGACCCCGGGGGCCCCCTGAGGCTTGGCTGCGGTATAGGCGCGATCGAATAGGTCACGACCTTGCCCTAACGGGAATAAGGGAGATCTAGTGGTTCGGTGGCTAAGAACAAGAGGATCGCTGCGCGGGGGAATGGCTCGTCACCACGCGGGTCATCTGCGCTGTGATGACGTCACCCGTACGGCCAGGTTGTACGGAAAGGACACGTGTTATCATATTATAGGATGACAGCCTGGCACCTCATCATTGGTCCAAGGTGCCTATAAATATGGGACATTCCCTTTCAATGCCCAGAGGTTAGTGAAAAACATTGGCAGAAGCATATGTCATTCTAGAGAGAGAAAAGGGAAATCACTGATTGAGAGGAGAACATTCTCTCTGCAAATCGGTCCCCATCTCCTAGGTCATCAAGGGTATCACGGATTAGACTGAGAGCAATCCACTGCCTTAGTCCTTTCTGTGCACCCCTGCTCTTATTCTTCACCCTTCCTCTAGACCACCTTATTCTCTTTCCTACTGTGTCTTTACTGTTGATTATTCATACCTCTCCAGCTCATCATATTTGGCTATAGCAAGAACCATCACCTACACTACTAAAAACTACGGCCTCTCCTCTCCTGACTTACTCAAATTCAAATTTAAAGTTATGAAAATACTCAAATCCCTCTCCAAACGTTAGCCACTTAACCATCGGAAAATGGGTCTTGGAACTTCTTGGAGAGGGCAAAAAAAACTGTTGAATTTAAAAACGAATACTTAGGCTATGTTTGGTAACACTTCTGTTTTCTGTTTTCTGTTTTCTGTTTCTGTTTTCTAATTTCTGTTTTTCGTAAAAAGGAAGTGAAAACAAAAAATATGTTTGTGTGAAATTATTTTCAAAAAAAAAAAAAGTAAAAACATAATTATGAGTCGGTTGGAGGTGTGTCGGCGGGAGGTGGTGCGTGGTGGTGGGGGTGGTGGTGGGTGGTGGAGGTGGTGGTGGGGTGGTGGTGGTGGGTCGCAACGGTGATGGTGGGTGGTGGTTGGAGGTGGTGGTGGGTGGCGGTGGTGCATGGTGGTGGAGGTGGTGGTGGTGGGGTGGTGGTGGTGGTGGGTGGCGGCGGTGGTGGTGGGTGGTGGTGGTGCGTGGTCGCTTGAGGTGGTGGTGGGGGCGGTGGTGGTGGTGCGTGATGGGCGGTGATGGTGGGTGGTGGCGGTGGTGGAGGTGGTGGTGGGGTGGCGGGTGGTGGTGGTGGGTGGTGGCGGTGATGGGGTGGTGGTGGGTGGTGGCGGTGATGGTGATGGTGGGTGGTGGTGGGGTGGCGGGTGGTGGTGGTGGTGGTGGGGGGCGGCGGTGGTGGTGCGTGATGGGTGGTGTGGGGGTGTGGTGGTGGGTGGTGGCGGTGGTGGTGGGTGGCGGTGGAGGTGGTGGTGGTGGGGTGGCGGTGGAGGTGGTGGTGGGGTGGCGGGTGGTGGTGGTGGTGGGTGGTGGCGGTGATGGTGGTGGGTGGTGGGGTGGCGGGTGGTGGTGGGTGGTGGTTGGGGTGGTGGCTGAGAGTGAGAAAACAAAAACAAAAAGTGAAAGTTGAGATTTTCAACTTCCCCAAATTTCATAAATAGTGGAAGTAAGAAGTAGAATTTGAAAGTGAAAGTGACACACAAACAACATTCTGTTTTTAATTTGTCAAAATTCTGAAAACAAAAACAGAAAACAGAAAACAGAAGTGCCACCAAACAAGGCCTTACAATCCCTTGCAATTTCCCAATTGGGAGACCACTAATGCACTATATAAGAGCATTTCTATCAAGCTCCTATATCTCCATTTTAGAAAAGCAAACTACTGTATGGCTATCCTTGGTCTCCAAAATACAAATTTCATAGTCTAAATACGAATTATACTCCTTAAAAAATGAATCATCTCCTTTACTCAAAATATTCGTTTTAAAGACGAACACACAAAAATACAGAGCAGAGCATCTAAGTGTTTCACTTATTCAATCACAAGCAAAGGAGGGTTACGCTAAAACCATCTCCAAGACATTTTCCCAGAGAGTTTTCTCCTTCAATAAGACAAAAGATTGGTTACAACACATTCATACCAAAGAGAAGTTTATTTCCAACAGTAGATGCAGTAGAGATCTAGACTTCTCTTTTAACATCAGTAGAGAGGACTGGAAAGAGAAGTTTATTTCCAAGTAAATTTTCCATTGCTGAAATTGCCCACAGGAGGAAGAATTTATATCTACACCATCAAAAAGTTCAGTTGAACCTCGCAATATGGAACGGCCCAGAAATCACTTGAAAGATAAAGAAGCTTCCCTCTTCTTCTCCTCGAGTGGCATGGAAAGCATGAACTTTTTGCCCAATTAATTTCCATACCTCGCAAAAAAGAACACTCAATGGGAGATTGGAAGCCATCATACACGTAATGGGATCAAATAATATTTACGGAAGAAATATTAGACAACATCAAACATGAAACTAACCTCCATCAATCTAGCTATGAATTAGTAGACTTTATTTTTGCTAATTCATTGAAAGCCGAGATTCCTTGTACCTGTTTGCCTCGTCAAGTTACCTATTTAAAAACAAGTGTAAGATAAGGCTACATCACAAACAACTTACTCCTTTCAATAGCTGCTAACAGTCTTTTGATCCCTCAAAGCCTACCTGCATGCATCTCAAGCATAAATCTATACCTAAACCAACAGATTAAGTAAAAGTCCAGCTATACTTACACCAACAATTAAAAAATTAAAAACAATTCATCATGGTTGAGGCTTGTGTACAATGCTATATACATGCATGCATAAACAATTTTTTATCTTGTGATTTTTTTTTTTCTTTTTCTAATCGGAACTTGTGATATATTGTATGGGATCTGATTTGTTGATGTACAATTTGTGGATGCCTAGGCTATTGTGTTAGTTAGTGGGGTTTCAATAATTCAAAAGTAAGCTACGAACCATGAGACGCAGCCCAATATGAAGTAGTCTGAACTGATCCATTTTGCAAAAAGTCGATGAAGAGTGAGAGAGTAAGAGGTAGCCTCAGATGTCAACCAAAGAAGTCCACAAAGAGGGGAGATGGACATAAAAGAGAGGTGGTGAATAACACAGAGGTTGTTCGGGTTGGATAGAAGCTGGAAATAATAAAGAAATTAGTTCCCGTTATTATTTCCAGGGATAACAACGCGTGGTTGATCCATGAGAGACTACAAGAAAATACACCAATGGCGACTAGATTGCCGACGCAAAAGTAATTCATGTCGGTAAATACAAACTTTTTGGCGATGGAAATAAATGTGTCGGCAATGTAGTCGGCGAAAGCAAGGTTGGTGGGAAATATTTTCCCGGTAAATTTTTGCCAACGAAAGTTTTTTCTAGCGATGAAATGTGCATCGGCAAAAGTTGAATATTTTGGCGACAACATTTTTGTGTCGGCGATAGTCCTGAAGGGGAACTTTTGGCGACATAATGTGCATCGGCAAAAGTTAAACTTTAGCCGATGACATCTTTGTGTCGGCAATGATTCCTATATAATATTTATGTATATATACAGTACTATACATGCATTATACAGAACTTAAAAAGTGATTTTTGTCAAAAAAAAAAATTAAACTTTAAAAAATCTAAATATATGTATAGTATATGTGTTATTTGTGTGTGTGTGTGTGTGTGTGTAAATATATATACACCGGTGATCCAGTCAAGGATCCCGGATTGAAGATTTTTGGGTGTTTTGAAGGTTTTAAAAGATGTTTTTGCATGATCCGAGCCGTCCAATGTGTTCAAAAGGTGTTTTCCAAGGATCACGCGGGAAATCTGAAAAAAAAATACCGGGAAGGGCTTGATCCAAGCAGGTTTTCTCAAAAAATTGTATATTTACAGTTTTGCGAAAAACTGTTTGGATCAAGCCCTTCCCGGTATTTGTTCTTGATGATTTCCCGCGTGGACCCTTGAAAACAACTTTTGTACACATTGGACGGTTCGGATCATGAAAATTTGATCCGGAACTATGAGTTCCGGACTTAGGGATCCCGAACTAGATCGGGACTCTCTCTATAGGCGGGATCCAGTCAGAGATCCTTGACTTTGCTAAAATACGGACCTCATAGTTCTTAGCCATATTTTGATGATCCGAACCGTTCAATGTGTTTAAAACATGTTTTTAATAGTACACATGAGGAATCGGCAAAAAAAAAAAAAAAGGACCGGAAAAGGCTTGATCCAAACAAATTTTTCATGAATGTGTATATATACTATATATAATAGCCTTTCAAAAAATAGGGGAGTGATTTTTCCACTTCCTTTTTTGATGTCCATACTCTATTTTTTGTTTTCTTAATGTTTGATAATGTATGTATTTTTTTGCTAAAAAAAAAAAAAAACGAGTGTGGATTAAAAAAAAAGTGTGAAAATAAATTTCCAAAAACAAGTATATAATTTATATACATTAGACATGATATAAGTACGCATATACACTAGATATAAGTATGTATACTGTATCTAGTGTATATGTAAGTTATATATTAGATATTGGAATAATATTAACAAAGAGTAAGTCGGTGCAGTTGGTAGACACATGGTAATGTAGAGTAAGATACTAGAGGTCTCGAGTTCGAAACGTGGGGCGTGCACAAGTTCAACACTAGCAGATTTTAAATTGGCTGTTGCCGACTCAAAAATCTTGTCGGCAAAGGTGTTACACTACCAGATTTTAAAACTCCGTTTATCGACGCACTACCATTTGCCGACAAATTTTGACGACGCAAAATCGCATCATTAAAACTATAATTTTGGCGACACGTCAAAATTTCACGTCGGGAAAACCCTTTCCTGACATATCAACGGCGACGACATGCCGACACAAAAAAATTTATCGGCGAAAACCTTTGCCGACACAAATGTACTTTTGCCGATGCATTTTGTTGTGTCGCCGAATCTGCATTTTCTTGTAGTGAGATGCGAGCCCGTAAGGCTAGAGTAGAAGACAAGCACAAGACGTGATGAGAAGACGAGAGATGGACGTGCTTGCAAGAGGGAATCAAGGTTAAGGGGTGATGTTACAAATTAAGCTTGATTTGTATTTCCCACGTGGAAGATTTAAGAATCAAAGATATGAGATGCAAGTGGTACATTTTGGAGAAGTTATAGTGCAAGGAAGTCAAGTTTGTAGGTGCATGGGTGATTTCATTAGATTTGGAATTTCTCTGATTTCTACTTTGTATGCCTATATATAGATGTATTTGTGTGTGTTATAAAGTGTGGGGAAATACAAGAGAAAAAGAACAAGAGCAGAGTAGAAATAGACGTTAGGGAGCCCATGGGCCTCCCCCCACCACAAGTGGGAGGGAAAATCGTCCAGTGCATATGTACAGTATGTGAGACTAAAATAATGAGTGTATTTGTATTATTGTTATAGATTAATACAAAGAGTAGTGTTTGAGTGTGTGCTATAATTTTCTTATTTTTTCACAATTTTAAGGGTAAAACTGAAAGTTGGACATAATTTGATAGTTGTTTTTAGAAATATGACCAAAATTTTGGAAAATCACAAAATAGAAAGAGGGACCAACAATTTGGAATAGTGGGAGTATTATTTTGCATTTGAGATGATTAGTGAGGTTTCACTAACTATGAAGTTTGATCTATTATTATACATTTTAGGATAATTAGTGAGCTTTTACTAGTTTTAGGAGTTGGTAGTTGGCTAATTGATCAATTTTATGAATTTTCTATGCGAATTAAAACTCTTAAACATTAGTGAAGTGGTTTGATTGCATAAAGTGCTTGTCCTTGAGCTCAAAAAATGAAAATATGAGGGATTTATAGGTAAGTCTCCTATTGCAGAATTAGTTTACCATGATCGGGGATCTCGTGGAGTGGTTGTTTCCGCCGGTCGTGTGCTAGTAGCCGTTTTGGGTTGATGTAGTTTAGGATTTTGGATGGTTTGGGTTTAGGTGTTTCTGTTTTGGGTTGGGCTTGGCCCATTTTTGGTGTTTCTCTTTGGTTGATTTCCGGCACACTTGGAGGGGACTTGGGTGGCATTTTATGCCGGAGTGCCATTGTCCTTTTATATTCGTACTTGTGTTCAAGGATAACAATTTTTTTTTTCCGAGTTAAAAAAAATTTGCAAAATTAGTTTTCTATGTGCGTTTTGCGAAATAAATTATTGAATTATCATTATGGGCGATAATTTTACAAAAACAAATGATTGTAAGTGTCACCTGGGTTCCAGAAAATAATGATTACAACCGTAGATGTCGGAGAGAAAAACACTCCTAACAAATACCAATTTTGATTTGAGATAAATTTGAAAAAAAAAGCTACTCATAGTTTTTTTTTAATGGTAAATATGATTTTAAACACCTATTTATTAATACACCATTTTAATTTGTTTGTACGTGTACCAACTACCAATGTCCCAAAAAAAAAAAATTATCAATGCAAATTTTACAAACACGAAATGAACAGTTTAGATGAATGTTTTGAGAGTTTGAGACCCATTGTGATCGACAAAATCGAGTTCGAAAGGGTCTCCAAACAAATCTATAGTTTTGTGGTGATTTCCACCCTAATTTTTTGGGATAGAGGGAAACCAATTCCCATAAAAAAATTCTTTCCCACGGAATAGGGCCAAGAAACAGCAGAATAACGAGTTTCTCTCTATCTGTCTCTCTCTCTATCTCTCTCTCTCCCTCTCTCTCTCTCACATCCTTGATTTATCCACAACTATAAATATTACAAGTTGATTAGCATGTTACAGACCATAAACCAAACTCCCATGACATGATCGAGGCTCTCTAATTTCTACTAATTTGCAGCAAAATCTAGCCTCTAGTACATTGGTTTAATCTTGCTTTACGTACTAGACTCCAGCATTGCACCAAGAAATGAAGCTCAATATTTTAGAAGGGATGGTGATGATTATCCAAGCTGAAAACGGTACGTCTCTGTCACAACTGTAAATCTCACCATTTGATACTCAGGCTATAAACAATAATCCAAAATCCCATACCTTAGGTCTCACTTCTATAATGTGGCCAAATCTAGTATTTGGTACTGGTGTTTAAAATATATATATTGTTCTTCCGGCATCACTATAATAAATTACACTATTGGTAACTAGTATTGGCGACCAAAATTTATTTACTCACCAATGGTAAAATAATTCAGTAAATAACATAGAGACCAGGGTCTCTGATTGTTTGGCGCAATGAGGTGGTAATACAGTGGGTGACTAAATTTTGGTCACTAAATATAGTTTTAGTGAGTACTTATTCCTAGTCACAAAAAAGGTTTTTAAAAGTGCACGAATATATTGGTGGTAAAAAATGAAGCAGGTTCAAATTTTATACAGACCAAATTATGGGTCACGGTTTTTAAAAGAGCACCATACACAACATTATTTTCCAAGTTGTCCACATTTTTATTTTCTCCTAGCCCTTTTAAATCCTTTAAAGGACATCCCAACAACCTAGGCCTATATGCATATAGTTTTATTTCCTTTCTCTCTTTCCCTCTTTTACCCAAACCTAGCGGTGGAAGAGATGATTAATGTGTAAAAGACCACTTATCCTCTGCTCGTCGGCGCAAATATTCCCCAAATCAATACTTATTGCCTTAGCCGCAAGGTTTTTTTCTTTTACTTTGTGCCCACATGTGTTGTGGGTTTAAATTTCTTTTGTCTTGGGTTGATATAACTCTAGTAGTTGTGGGTTATGAAATAGGTTTTAATATATGTTTAAGACCTTGCTTATTGATTGAGTTGACCTTTCGTTTTGAAAATTCAGATTGATGAGGGCATTTCCCCCTATTTTATCCTTCGATTAGTTAAGTTAGGTTTTCCTTTTTATCGTAAAGTAAAAAAGAAGCTGATTCTAGGGTTGATTTGAGCAAAAAACTTGCGTTAAGTTCCAGTAGAAAAAAAATGTTTGGGAAAATTAAAGACTTATTTTATAATCAAAGGTGCATGTGTTTGAGTGTGTGTTTGTGAGCACAGATTAATTATGAGTTGAACATTTTGTCATTTGTCATAAAAAATCTGATTTTAGCAAACATAGCCCGGTTTTATAGTTATAAGTTTGGCCCTTCCAATAGCAGCTATTTGTTTTCTACTTTAGAGTTCCTTCTAGTGGACTTCCTGGTGTTTTTAATAGTTCTCTCTCTAGGATGTTCGTCGAATTAGGTAACTCAAGGAAGTGTCAAAGACAGATGGATCTGCTGCGCAGGATTTGGGAAAGATGAGACTTTTGCGGGAATTTCAATGTAGAGACTGTAACCTATGTATCACTTTTGGCGTAGGGAACAAAATCAGTATCTTGTTGTTCAATAAGAAGAGATGGCTCTGGAAACCATTCACAGTGAGTTCTAAGAGATTTGAAATTTGGGTAACCTACTCTGGTCATGCAAAATCGTGTGGGGGATATCATACAACTCAGTAAAATTGAAGTTGAAGAGCATTTACTTGATGTAAAGTTGGGGATTGGCTGCAAAGGTCAGGAAGGTACCTCAAGCACTCCCCGCGAAGAAATTCCAATAGCGCGGTTAATGGACCACGAAGTAAAATGGAAAAGCTTAATTTCCTTTTGTTTTGACTTCCTTATCTAGGTATATGTTAGGGATTTGATTTTGACGATGATGATGTTTTGTTTTAATGTATTTCAATTATGTTGATGAAATGTTTAAGTTCAATTTGATTGAGAGAATTTGTTTTTATATGGAGAAAAAAAGTTATTGGGCTATGTTATTGTTGTATTGGGTCTTCTCATTATTAGCCTTGGGCCATAATTAAAATTCTATTGGTAAGCCCACTTATTTGATATTTAGTTTTTGTCCCAGTGGAGTGTACCGAATTAATGCTCTCAATGAAAGACTCAGTGAAGTACCTAGGCAGGTACCCTACAGGGATCCCAGGGATGTTCCTAATGCTCTGTTTCTTTACTGAAGCTATTTCTAAAGCTACTCTTTGTATCTCTTCTACTCTCCCTCTAAATTTAATCATGGGACCACAAAAATTGTTATGGATTTTCTTCAATCAAATAATGCCAAATATATTCTCTCATTTTTATTTATTATTTGCCACTCCCAATTTGAAATTTGTAGGGAAAATTCAATTAGACGTATTCCTAAATTTTGAAATCTGAAAAAGGGAGATTTGCTACTTTTGAGAGATTTGCAATTACTGCAAATACTCGTTCGGCTATTTGAAATATGAGAGCATATATTTTTAACCAAATATTTGTGGGCACATTTATTGACTTTATGCACAGGAGCCATAAAGGAGAAAGTATGGGTTTAAATGAGGTGAACGTTGTACAATTCAAAAGTGAAGACTTCTGAAATCCTCAATTATCTATTTAAAGAGAAGTTGTCCACTGAAGATTTTAACCAGTTCAAATCAAGCCTTCAAAGAATCACTCGTTCAAATACTCAAAGAATACAAGTCTGAAATATACATTGTAGATCATCCTCTTCAGACTTCCAAAGAGAGTTTTTCACTGTAGATTTCTATACTCTGTGTGTGTGTGAGCCTAAAATCATCCTTACTTAGAGGAATTAAATCACGCACCACATATAAATTCACCTTGTGAGAGAAAGAACCGAATCCACTGTATTGTCAGTTAGGATTTTGTTCTTCTATTACTAGGTAGAGTTTGAATTACCCATTATATTTGGAAGGTGGTAAACTAGTTTGTGTGTAAGAATATTAAACTGGTCTACGTATAGTGTTAGAAGTTTGTTATCTAGTCTGTGTGTACTGGAGGAATTGTTGTAAAAGGGGTGTTGGCATCTGTGAAATCCAACCCAGGTGTAAGTACTGAGAACACAGTGGATACCAGCGAGTGTTCGAGTGAATATCACTGAAGAGTGGACTAAGCAGTTAGCTGAACCACTATAAAAATCCTCTGTCTCATCTGTTGATTATATTTCAATACTTCATTGTTTTAATTATCCGTTTAACTTGCTAATCCTTCTACTTGCAAAAGAAAAATTGAGTATTATAGGATTCAAACCTATTCACCCCCCTCTAGGTTGGATTATCAGTATACGCTGAAGTTTATGGTTGATTTCCATTTGTTGGTTGTTGGCCACTGGGCCTATTGATTATACTTGCGTTCTCTCTAAATTACTTGCCAATAAGTAGAATTACAATTGTGCACGTTCGATACATGGGATGATAAAGCAATTACTGCCACCAACGACTCGAAGGAAACAAGAAGGGTTGGCAAGGAGCCACAACAGTTGAATAAAACACACACCAACTGATACCACAAAGCCTTTAGACAATTACTGCCACCAACATCTCAAAGGTTGCCAACCACCCAATCTACAATGGAATAGCTATTATATCTTTCATGTTGTCACCAGGGCCAGCCCACGACATTTGAGTGCCCTAGGCCCAATCGCAAACAACATAGTGGAATAAATTGTCTATCGGAACATAGAATTTCACGATGTTTTTTGTTAGCCTTCAAATTCATCTTTAGGAACATTGTTTTACACTATGTTTTTGGTTGTGTAGAAGTATTTATGGGCAAGCACTTGCCTTCCAACCCATATTCTTCTGATGTGGGATAAAAGCACTTGTGTAAAAGAAGACTCTTGTTCTCAAATCCTCAGTCCCACATCGCCTATTCAAGGGAAACCAACTCAAAGAACATTATATAAATTGACAACCCACCCCACTACTTATTCTCGAATAATAAAATAATGGGCCAAACCATGATTCAGCAAATGGGTTTGAATTAACCTTGGGCTTCTTGGCTCTAAAAAAAGACACTCCTATTCAAACCTAATACCAAAATATTTTGGAGTGCCCCAAATTTTGACATATTTGGCAGTCCCCGAGGCCTAGGCCTCATAGGCCTTGGGCTTGGGCCGGCCCTGGTTGTCACTCACAATATATATCTCGTTATTTGTTCACGGCATTTCACGAAGGTTCACCTCGGTTTCTAGATGCGGCTGTTGGGCTGCTACTTGGCGGCCGCGGGTGTGGCCGTGGTTTGTTAGGGAGGTGTGGCAAATGGCTTGGACCGGTGTTGGGTTCACAGCAGCATGGGTCACTAGCTGCATGGTTTGTGGATTCACTACAAGAAAAAACACCAATGGTGACACGAAAAACTGTCACCGAAGGCCCAATATTTGTCACCGATTATCATTGGTGACACATAATCACTACAAGAAAATGTGGCTTTACCGGCGGTAATCTTAAACCGCCGCAAAAAATGATTTTTCCCGCGGTTTTCTAATGCCGGGAATAGTTATTTTTCTTGTAGTGAATGTGGCTGTCATTGTATCCGTCACACTGAAAGTCAAGGGTGACAAAAATTGTGCACTTGTCACGGAATGATGTCAACAGTGACAAAAATATGGTGTCACGGAAGAGAGATTTTCCGTGACATAGTAGGGTGTCACTAAAAGAAATGGTGACAACAATATAGTTGTCATAGAAAAGAGATCTTCCGTGACAGTGGTGGTGGTGGTGGAGAGAGAAGATGCGGCAGAAGCCGGGTTGGGCGAGGATGGGAGCGAAGTGAGAAGTCGGAGATGAATGAGGGAGAGAGAGAGAGAGGGACCATGAGAGGCTCAGCTCCAGGCGTGAGTTGTGAGATTGAGGCAGATCGAAATGACTAGGGCTTTAATTAGTTTTTGTGAGAAGCAAAACCCTGAAACTATGTCGTTTGGCTCACATAACTTGGCTTGCGCCCCCATGAAACGACGTCGTTTTACGTTTCAATGATTTTTCTAAAGCGCACCTAAATATGAAGGAGCCCGCCAGCAAAAATTCAGATCTTTCCGTGACAACTTTGTGCTTGTCACCTAAATTTTTTTCTTTCAGTGACAAAACGAGATAGTTGTATCCTGGAAGATAAGTGCTGTTAAACTCATTGCACGGTTGCACCGTTGCGAGGGCGAAATTTGTCTTAAGGAAATTGTGTCAAACACAAGCCTCGATTGATTTCTTCTAAACGGTTTGTTTCGAGTTTCAGATTTGTTCTTCCCGTTTCAAAAACTTTATTTGCGTGAATTTTGCAACCTATAAGTTCGATTTAATTTTTCGTTTGATTATTTTATGCATAATATATTATACATATCGCCTAACAGTTTTTGTTGTGTAGCTTTTGTGTACATTCTAGGTTTAATTAATTTTCGCTCTACTTACTATGATTTTTCACAGGTACGATGTCCAATGAGAACTGCTCTAAGACTTGGTCTCAGTATGATGTTCAATGAGAGTAAATATCTACGTACTTGAATGACCTAAACATCCTCGTGAAATGAATAAACGAATGGTCTCATTTACAGTATTACAGCGAATATATTTTTTCCCATGGGATCAGTGGATCCCACAATGGGCTCAACCAATGACAAAATCCACCACTCACTCCACCTTTGTAGGGATGGGCATGGGGAGGGTGGGGGATGGATACCACTACCACCATCCCCAATCTCCAAATCCATATCAATCCACATCCCCTCTCCAATATCCACTGGGGATTTTTTTTTATCTCCATCCCCGCCCCAATGTGGGGAACGGGGATCCTCACGGAGAATCGGAGATCCAAAAGTTTATTCAAACTATTAAAGTGAATACAAAAAAAGTTGTATTAAAATTCAAAGCTAATGACAAAAGTGGTTCCCAAAGATAATTAAAACGTACCAAATCACTCAAAAGTGAGATCGCTGTTCTTGTTCTTGTTCTTTTTTTGTAAAATCCCGATTTTAAATTTCTTATTGTGTGGCTTAATAGCATCTTTTTTTTTCTAATTGGGACAAAATGATACATACACTCCCTGGGAGCCACTCTCAGCCACACCCTCTCTCACATGGGGTGTGGGGTCCAGATGTGGGGACCACACCCCATGTGAGAGAGGGTGTGGCTGGGAGTGGCTCCCAGAGAGTGTATATATCGCCGTTCGATAAGTAACGGGATTTTCTGTAGGAACCCGACACTGCCATGATGACCCTCGTATTTAAATTAGCTTCTGTCCAATTGCTAAGATTTTTCGGAGACCAGAATTCAGACACAGTGTGCAACGATCAGACTAATGGCATCACTGGTTGCGACGAGGTTAAATGAATTACAGGTGTACTCACAATATGACACAGAAGTTGATGGCTCAACCACCACCGTTACAGAATTATATAGAGATGTGTGTCAGATCACTTACCAAGTTAGCATAAAGAAAGGCCAAAAGAAAAATAAAAGAAAAGCAAAAGATTATGGTTCAGCACTCCCTGTGCTGCTTTCTATTTTATACGCCGCACGCCGCTCTCTCTTATTCTCTTGGTTTCTCCATCTCCTTCTACCTTTCTTCTCTATATATACCCACCACCACCGTACGTTGCAGAAAGAGTTACAAAGGACGGTCGCCCTTTTCCTTTTTCTGTTCTCTCTCTGTTGGAACAGAGAGCGCCGCTTGTTCGTATATGTGCCGAGCACTATGTATATGGGGGATGGGATTAGGGCACAAGACTGTTGTATGAGTGTATCCACGCACACGCGGGTCAATCTGAGGCATAAGCAAAGGACCTGAAAGCTTTGCCTAGTTTTCAAGGAGTCAAATGTGAGTACGCAATACCTTGGTTACATGCATTTGCTTAAATGTTTTTACATTGAATTTTATTTGCTTTTAAAGCTGGAAAATGTGAATCACGTGTTTTGTTTTGATACTGGCTATTTTGAATTGAATTGCGATTTGCTTTAAAAAGATGGAAATATGAATCATGAGTTTCAACACAATAGGTGCTATTTTGATTAAACCGTAGATTATCGGAGAATGGCCTATTCACGTGCATTTTTATCGCGGACGATTTAGGCCATGGAATATGTTTTGAGAACATGACTATTATGATTTGCTTAAACATGTTATGCTATGTTATGCGGTTCGGACGGTGTCCCGAGCTCTAGGGGACGGTAAAGAAGCTAGAGGTACGAGGAAATAATGGAGGGGTGCAGGCCAGACACCAATATGATATCGATATCATGGGTCGCTCTCTCTGACCTAGGGGTAGCTCCCCATTACATCTGGCAATACCGTCGAGCACTAGTATTATTTTCATGGCCTTCTATGGAAGGATAAAGAGTCCTTCTACTGGGACTAATGCGAATGATTGGAAGGCAGATGCTATGAATATTGATGTTTAATGATAGATTTATCTTCTCTCATATCTCCTTGAACTTGAAGCATTATACGATATGAAAATGTTTCCATGGTCAAACTTGTAACTTTGGTATTTCGTACTACACGAGCATTCGTTTATGAAAATCTTTTCCATTTTCCAAGGAATCGCGTGTATGGCCTTCGACTCGTCAATGATTGTTGGTGCTAAATGGACACTCCTAAGTTGTCTAATGGTTTGTAATTATTATATCCTTACATTTAGAAGCTCTGGGATTATGTTAACTATGTTACGCTTCCGTTTACTTTAGGCTATGTAGTTTGAAATGTGGATGAGAATCCCTAAACTATTTTTCAGTAGGCCCTCGGCGGCTTAAAATCCGCTTGGCTGGTCACGATTTCCAGGGTTGGTTTTGGGTCGTGACATTTATTATTTATTTTTTTGGGTAGATTAAAATTTCACTCAAAAGTACCACATAAAACAAAAGTAAAGGATAAAATCTTCCTTATACAACCAACCAACAAAGTATAAGTTATAAACTTATCTGGGAAAAAAAAACAACTTATAACCTTATAATTTAATATACCTATATATGTGAACGGGGTGTGGGGAGGGGAGGGGAGGGGCGGGGAGGGGTGGGGATTGGGGAGAGCACGTTTTCTCGATCTAACATGTCCTTTGTAAACTTATTTCCCACGTGGTAGGCCTAGATTGGTTAGGCAGCTGGGACCCCTTGTCCGAGTATGAGGTCCCTTGAAATTTGTTCGACCTGGTTGGTGGTTATTGTTTATTGATTCCACTTAGGCGCAAACATTGTTATTTTGTTGTATGGTATACTTCCTAGGCATTTTCTTTTCTAGGTGCAGAGCTAGCCGGGTTAATGGAGTTTAAGTTAGAGGATTTACAAATTAATTGGGGCAAGAGCTTTTTAGAGAAATTCTAGTTGTTTATAATCTAGAGGATTTTCAGCAGATTGTATTTGTTTATTTTTGGGTAATAGGGTGAAAGTGTATAAGTGTATTTTGGAGTTTTATTCCAGAAAAATTCGGGTCGTTACAAACATATTTATAGAATACAACATATATAATTTAAGGGGCCTCCATGTATATAATTCGGCACTTATCATCATCCATTTTAGAGAAAAGGACGCAAATGTGTTCAATTTGCGAAAGTAGTTTTTTATGTGCATTTTACAAAATGGATGATTGATGGGGAATGATTTTCTACCCACTTTTTTCCCCAAACACTCTCTTTTTGTTTTTATTCACCTTGAAATTATCAAATTGAGTTACTTTTTCCATATGAAGGGCAATTTGGTACTTTCAAGTGAATAAAGACAAAAAATGGAGTGTTTGGGACAAAAGGAGGGTGTGCAAATAATTTCCCTGATTGAATTATCATTATGGGCGATAATTCTTCGGGAGGAACTCGCCTCCTACTTACACATCTCAAAATTCCTCCAAACTTGAGCTTGCAAGTCTGACCAAGGTTCCAAAAATAGGAATTTAATTTTGTTCGGGTGAACAAAACCCTCCCTCTTATTGGCTGAAATGGTGTAGGTTCCACGAAAAGGTGATGTCATCCCACCAATTATTGGTAAGGATGACATGACCTATTGGTGACCAATAGGTCATGTCATCCTTACCAAAATGTGCATTGCACGGGCGGGACCCATACCATTTCAACCAATCAGAGGGACAATTTTGTTCACCCTATTTTAAGGAGGGTGAACAAATGTTCACTCCAAAAAATAGTGATCACATCTGCACAAATTATAGGCTTCGCATAGGAAATTCACGCTCTTAACAAATAGTAGATTTGGTTGGGGATAAATTGAAAAAAGAACTACTCATATTTTTCGGTGGTAAATATGATTTTAAGCTTAAACTACCTATTTATGACTATACCATGTTTTAGTAATTTTTTGTTTAAACTACCTATTTATGTCGTATCAATGTTTTAATATCAATGTCCCAAAAAACTATTCTTTTACCCAAAGTATTTTTTGGATATAGAAAATGAAGAATTTTGATCAATGTTTTGAGACCCATTGTTATCTACAAGTTAATCGAGTTTGAAAGGGTCTCCGAACAAAGATGGGTGATCTACTCCCTATACTTTTGGGCATAGATGGGAACCAAATCCTCCAAGAAAATTTTTTTCCCATGGAATAGGGCTAACGATTCTCTCTCTCTCTCTCTCTCTCTCTCTCTCTCTCTCTCATAATTATCCAATGGTCTCGAAGTACCACATAGCATTGCCTACATGGTACTCTCAACCATTTAAGTTGCGACTAATCATTTGTGGCGTGGTTTAGGAACAAGCGGCGGCCCACGTAGTGGTGTGCCTATCTTTTATTTGTGAAGAGTACCACATGGTATTGCCAAATGTTACTCCTGGAGTACCCAATAATGGAGTGTTTGGGATAAAAGATCGAAGGGTGTGCAAATAATTTCCCATGATTGAATTATCATTGTGGGCAGAAATTTTTTGGGATGAACTCACCTCATACTTCCACATCCCAAAATTCCTCCAAACTTGAGCTTGCAAGTCTGACCAAGGTTCCAAAATTAATGATCACAACCGCACAAATTATAGACTTCGCATAGGAAATTAACACTCCTAACAAATTGTAGATTTGGTTGGAGATAAATTGAAGAAAGAACTACTCATATTTTTCCTCTGTATATATGATTTTAAGCTTAAACTACCTATTTATCAGTATACCCATTTTTAGTAATTTGTTTGTTGTATCAATGTCCTAAAAAATTATTCTTTTACCCAAAATATTTTTTAGATTTCTGAAATGAAGATTTTTGATTGATGTTTTGAGACCCATTGTTATCTACAAGTTAATCAAGTTTGAAAGGGTCTCCGAACAAAGATAGGGGTTAGAGGTGATTTGCACCCTAATCTTTTGGGCATAAATGTAAACTAAATCCCCCAAGAATTTTTTTTTCCCCATGGAATAGGGCCTAACAAACAAACAAATGAAAATAACCATTCTCTCTCTCTCTCTCTCTCTCTCTCTCTCTCTCTCTCTCTCTCTCTCTCTCTCTCTCTCTCTCTCTCTCTCTCTCTCTCTCTCTCTCTCTCGTAATTATTCAATTCTCCCGAAGTACCACATGGCATTGCCTATGTGGTACTCTCAACCATTTATGTTGCAACTAATCATCCGATAGGAACACTTATCATTCACTTTTGTGTCGGGCTTAGGAACAAGGGGTGGCCCTCAGTGTTGTGCTGATATTTTATTTGTGGGGAGTACCACATGGTATTGCCAAATGTTACTCGAGGAGTACCCAATAATTACCCCCTCCCCTCTCCCGATTCATCCACAACTATAAATCTTAAAGATGATTCTTCGTCTTACATATCATAATCCAAACTCCCATGAGGAGGCTCTCTCTCTTCTGTTTTCCAGCCAAATATAGTATTATGTATAAGCGTTTAATCTTCTATATGTATATCATTCTTTCTACCTTGAAGATTAATTTAGCATCAATGGTTGACAAAAAGATCATATGGTTATTTGTTTCCATATGCTAGCCTCTAGCATCGCACCAAGAAATGAAGCTCGATCTGCTCCAAACGCACACCTTGAGGTTGCGCCACAGAGCATGAATTGTTGGGATTAATGCCCTCAGAACCAATTAATTTGTTATTTTTGGTTATTAATTAGAGCTTCACTTTATTGTTATAAAATGTTGTATTTCGTATTAATTCATGAGATGAATATTCTTAATTCATGAGATGGATATTGAAGTCCCACAAACCCTTTGGCTATTAATCTCTTGGGTTGTAGGGTTGAAGATCTTTGGTGTGCAGGAGGCTCCAGTTCTTTGAACTACAAAGGTAGAACCCTAATCGTTCTTTATGAAACTTTACGCGTATGTGAATCTTGTCCTTGATTCTGTCAGAAAAAAACCAGAGGAAAATTGGCATCCTCTTGTGATTTTCTGAAGACTCTTAAAGATTGTCGACGTTAAACTCATCAATGTTACTACCATGATGACAGCTAATCACGCACCAACATCCTGGAAAGAAGTTTTTGCTGATTGGTTCACGTTTCCTCTTGTGCACTCTCAGGTCTTAATTTAGTTGTCAAGCTGAAGGGAAATGAAAGCGAAGTCACACTGGAGGACCATGACATTGAGTGAGCATTGCTTCCTAATGGTACTGCATATCCCATAACAACTCAGGAGTTTCAGGAAGTCATAGCTTACAGAGACCACTATAAGGAAACTCTACTCAACATGATAATCGACCAGAAGACAAGCAATGAACAGCTGACTCAAGACGACAAAATCGTAATGAGTTGGGTGAATTGCACATGATGCGATAAAATAGATCGTTTCAAACTATCTATTGTTTTCCAATTCGACCTTTAGAAATTGTTGTACCCCTCCAGTAAAAAACTCTCCTTATCACATTCCCCTATATTGTATACTTTATCTTTTCTTTTTTTCTTTTTGTTTGTCTAGATGAAAACAATATACTGTATTTGGTCGTGCAGAAAGTGAAGCAGGCTTGAAAAATCTATACGAGCAGAATTTGAATGGTAATATATCTTTTTATCGTAAGAATGAATTCTCAAGACTGGTGAGTCTCCTAAGTGGCTGGTGTACATGGCCAACGGTAGGAGATCACCTCTTAAACACAAGATAATCCCCGGAAAAAGATCACGGCGGTTCCAAATAACACAAGATAATCCCCGGAAAAAAATAAAGTACATGGCCAACGGCAGGAGATCACCTCTTAAACATAGTATATAGCTATCCAATGGTCAATTCTACAACCTACACCCGTTAGTGGTAGCCATGCACAAATAAATACCAAGACAACCATGGTCGAGGAAGATACGCACGCTAGACAATCAAGGCCATCCAAAGCTTAGGAAAATTAAACCAAAAAAGGCTTCCCTTATGAAACACCACACCGAATGATCACAAGCTTTTCCAAGATCCAATTTCATTGATAAGCTGCCTACTTTTAACTTTCCCCATCTTCAGGTGAAACTAGGACCACTTCTAGCACAAAGGTGGCATTTTCGATTCCAATTTCACTATTACAAAAATCGATAAAGATCTCGGTTATTTGGTGTGGTCTTTCACTTTTAATCTCTGCATTCAAAACCGTGGTCTATCAAGGTGTAGCTAAAAGTCCATCTCTTTTAACCATGGGATAAAACCGTGATTAAAACCGTGACTAAAAAGGTAAAACCGTGATCTTTAATTTATTACCATCTCAATTTTTGCCTGATAATGTGACTATTTAGCAAGAAACAATCTCGGATTTTAGTAAACCCGTGATGTTTTACCATTATAACATCTCGGTTTTATACCGAGACTAAATATTATTCTTTTAATCTCGGTTCATACAAAAAGACTGTGTGATCTTTATTAGATCATTATTCTTGTTATTCCTCCACATGCGCGCTTTTACTGGGAATCGAATCTGAGCAACCTCTTTGATTGCCATGACAACTTACCACCAAACCACTTCACTTTTCGTTCACAACTTAGAACATTATATTTATATATAGTTGTTTTCCTCCTTATGTCATCTATATCAATTACGGTTCCCACTCTACACTTATTATACGGCTTATTTACCTTTTTAGTCCCCAAAGTATTCGCGAAATGTCAATTTGGTCCCCAATATTCAAATCGTGTCTATCGAGTCCCCAATGTTCACAATGTGTGTTTAAATGGTCCCTGTGTCTAACTCCGTTCGTCTTCTCCGTCAAATGTAGGGGTAATTTCGAAATTTCACCCCCACAAAGCGGCTTATTTACCTTTTTAGTCCCCAAAGTATTCGCGAAATGTCAATTTGGTCCCCATGGCCAGAATCTACCGCAGCGGCTTTCGGGAAACAATCAGAACCCGACGAACAGATTATTGGGGTATTTTTGTCTTTTTTACATCTCCAGATTTTGAACCGATCCTTTCTGAACTGATCCATTTTCTTTTTTTTTTTTCTTCTCCTCATCTCTCTCTCTCTCTCTCTCTCTCTCTCTCTCTCTCTCTCTCTCTCTCTCTCTCTCTCTCTCTCTCTCTCTCTCGCTCTCTCTCTCTCTCTCATATTCTGCAAGGTCTGGTCCGGAATTGCCCCAGATCGATAAATCGCCCATGGAGGGGCAGTTTGGTACAAAAAACGCCCGGATTAGCTAACGACGGGGGTGAGGCCGTCGTTAGCAAATCCACCTGCAGGTGGATTACATCTCCCAACAATAAATTAGTTCGGGGAAGAGAAATTTCAGCCAAAGACCGGATTAGAGGTGGGCCCTGGATTTGTAGTCCGGCCGCAAATCCGCCAGCCAAACAGGGCATAAGGGTTTAGATGTTGAAGATAAGCTTTGTGGGGGTGAAATTTCGAAATTACCCCTGCATTTGACGAAGAAGACGGACGGAGTTAGACACAGGGACCATTTAAACACACATTGTGAAAATTGGGGACTCGATAGACACGATTTGAATATTGGGGACCAAATTGACATTTCGCGAATACTTTGGGGACTAAAAAGGTAAATAAGCCCTTATTATACCTTTGCAGTATCTCAAACTTATTTGCGCAAATTTAACTTTTTGCAAATTAGACACGTTTATCTTTTGAATTCTCTAAACTTGAGCGCTTTTTCTATTTGAGATTCAACATTTATGGAGGCGGATCCATCAAGGAAATACCAATATGCATGACTGCCCATCAGGGTTTTTTTAATTTTTTTATATTATTATTTTTTTATATACCCTTCTTCCTGTAAAGTTAGTCACTTACGGAATTACGTACAATTTTCAAGCTTAAAAAAATGTAGTTACCGAAATATATTTTTTTGTGCTATATGGATCTTGTTTGATACTCCCTCCGTCCGGATTTGTTGGTCCACTTTGGGGATTCCAACTTTTTTTCCATTACATTTTGAGTTTGTTAATTTCATATTTTATCCTCAATCCCTCCATTTAATACTCCCTCCATTCTAATTTGACTACGAAATTACGTGCAATTTTCAAACTCAAAAATCATGTAGTTACAAAAAAATTGAGAACTTTAATACAGTGCAAAAAAATTCAAAAATGTAAACACATTATTAAAAAAAATTAGTTTTTGAATTGTTATTCTAAGTTTTAGAAAAGGGGCAAAAAAGTAATTTTTTCATACTTTATCCTCTAACTTTTGAAAATGGACAAACATTTTAGGACTTGAAAAAGTATGTTTGTGGACAATAGGGATGGCATTTAGGACCGATCCGATCTGCCTCCGCCCCGCACCCGATCCGATCGGAGTGGATCTCCGTTGTAAAATTCGGATTTTGGATCAGATTCGGAGGAGAAATTTAAATGTTTTTCGGATTCTGGTTCGGGTTTGATTTTGTTAAACATCCGCCCCGAAACCCGACCCGAACCCAACCCAAAATATTTAGTTATACCATTTTTACAGTTTCACCCAAGAGATACACTAATTACAAAAAAAACCCCACCCTATATATATGAAGAGATAGTCAGATAGGGCACACTTTACCCCACCACCACTTTACTTTTCACGCCACTTTGCTTTTCTCAACTCCAGGCGATCGAGATAGAGTCGATCGACTCAGCAGTGAGTCACCGCCTCATTGACCGATTTTTCCTCCATCAGAGGTAAGTTTCTCTCTCCCTTTTCACTAATCTCTCTCTCTCTCTCTCTCTCTCTCTCTGTACATATATACACCTATATAGACCATTAGATACAGATTTTTTTACTGTTTGTTTGTTCATATTTCCTCACATACTTTGAAATCAACCATTTGTTTATTTGTCTTATTATTGTTATTTATTTGTCTCGTTATTCTCGAATCTCGTTTTTTCTTGCACCGGACATTGTTAAAGAAACCCATGTTGACAACCATTTTTTCTTGCACCATACATTATTTATTTGATACAGATTCTCATGTTGCTTTAGAAATAGTTGTTTACTACTTACTAGTCAACCATTTTTTCTTGCTTTAGAAACCCACTCTGGTTTGGAAACCCAGGATACTTTAGATAAAGAAACCCACATAGTTAAATGCATAAACCCACATAGTTAAATGCATATAAAAATCTTTAGGGTTTTCTAATGTCTTGGGATCTGGTGTGTATTTTTTTAAGGTTTCTTTCAAATGATCATTGTCTTTATTGGTATATCTTCTCAATATGGTACACAGGAAAATGTCGGCAGTTGAAGTTGATTCTAGTGCTACTCTGATGGATTCCACTGATGGATCAAATGATGTGTCGCGGCCGCCATCGCCACCTGTTGAGAGCGACGTGGTAGAAATAGAAGGTGGTGTGACCCTTTTACCTGGTGAAGTAAGATTGTCAAAAGCTAAATTGAGAGGTACTGTGTGGCAACATTTTGACAAGGTAAGTGTTAATGGAGCGGAGAAGGCTGCTTGTATGTATTGTAGTAAAAGACTTGTAGGGGGATCTAATAGTTGAACTTCACATTTGAGTGATCACTATGACATTTGTCCCAAAAGGAGAGTGGCTGATTTGAGGCAAAAGGTTTTGACATCAAATTTTTTGAGGGGGGAGGGGAAAAAGAAACTTGAAACTTACGTCTTTGACCAAAATTATGCTAGGAGAGAGCTAGCTTGTATGATCATAATGCATGAATACCCCTTGTCCCTAGTTGACCACATTGGGTTTCGGAGATTTGTCCAATCCCTTCAACCTGCATTTATAATGGTTTCTCGTAACACCATCAAAAGCGACATTTTAAAAATATACGATGTTGAGAAGCCGAAAACAATGAAAGCTATTGAGAAAAATCAAGGTAGAGTTGTTGTGACGACGGATATGTGGACAGCAAACAACCAAAAAAGAGGGTATATGGTTATCACATCGCACTTTATTGACGATTCTTGGAATTTGCAAACCCGCATCCTAAGGTAACTTTTAAAGGTTATTATGTTTGTCATTTTTGTTACTTAATTATTCATGAAAAGAAAGTGCTTGTTAGTTGTTACTATATTTGTTAATTGCCATATTTCTTCTATATAGGTTTGTTTATGTGCCATGCCCACACACGGCACAAGTGTTGTGTGATGCTTTGATGGATACTTTTTAGATTGGAACATTGATAGGAAGCTGTCTACTATTACCATTGATAACTGCTCTACTAATGATGCGATGATTCCCCTTCTCTTGGAAAAATTTGATCCCAATTGTATGTCTTCGAGTGGGACTTTGTTTCATGTGCGATGTGCTGCCCATATTTTGAACTTGATTGTGAAAGATGGGTTGGAGGTAATTAAGGAAGCCATTGAGAAAATTAGAGATAGTGTTGTGTTTTGGACTGCAACACCAAAGAGGGAGGAAAAATTTGAAGACACTATCCGCCAATTACGCATTCCCTTTTCAAAAAAGTTGCCACTTGACTGTCCCACAAGGTGGAACTCTACCTATTTGATGCTTCAAACAGCCATAGAGTACAAGGATGCTTTCTCTACAAATGATTGGGCTTTAGCTATAGATATATGTGGGAGATTGAAGGTATTTTACAGAGTCACGGAGTTGTTTAGTGGGACTAAGTATCCAACTGCCAATTTGTTTTTTGCAAAGGTTTGTGAGATTAAAATTGCATTATCTGAATGGGTCTTGTGTGATAATGTTGTGGTGCAAAATATGGCATGGAGAATGGAAGAGAAATATGATAAGTACTGGGAAGATATTCATGGGATTTTGGGTGTTGCAGCTATGTTAGATCCACGGTACAAGTTGGTTTTGATAGATTACTATTTCACTAAAATTTTGGGAGGGATTCGAAACGAAAGATTGAGCAGTTCTAAAACTTTGTTGTGATTTGCTTACGGAGTATGAAGGTAGATTGAGTAAAGGTGATGGTGAGTCTTCTAGCAAGGTGGTCTCTAGTGTTGAGGAAGATGACCTTTCTGATTTTGACAAGTTTGTGTCTAGTAGAAAGAAAGCTAAAACATCACAAGAGAAATCCGAATTAGATCTTTATTTGGAAGAGGAAGTGTTACCAAGGCATCCGGACATTGATATATTGGCGTGGTGGAAGTCTAGTGGTTTGAAGTACCCTGTTTTGCAAGCAATAGCCAAGGATGCATTAGCCATACCGGTATCTACTGTTGCATCGGAGTCTGCCTTTAGTACCAGTGGAAGAGTACTTAATCCAAATCGCAATAGGCTTCATCCAAAGACTTTAGAAGCATTAATGTGTGCACAAAGTTGGTTGACTGCTCTTGAACGTGAAGGTAATTATCTAACTTTTCAGTTTATTACGTCTTTGACTAGTTTTTCCCCTTACAATGTCATAATATTTTATTGTTAGCTATTGGTCTTTGACTGTCTTTGTGCCACTGACGCAGTTCCTTTATTTTTGGGTATACCTTGGCCTTCCTAGTTTCCTTTCAAAGTAAACAGAGTGCCATTCACTCTTATAGGTTGAGCTTTTACAGCAGAATTGATTAATGGTCCTTACTCCTTAATCAATCTTCACTCAACTTATGATTGGCCTTCTTCTATGGAAGTTATTATGATTCGAATACCAAGCTTCTTTTGGTCAATAGAAAGTCTTTAGATGAAAGTTTTTGTCACACAATATTACATGTATGCAGTGGGACTTATCCAATTCATTCTTGTAGCATTCTTTCAGCAGATTTTATGCTTGCATATATACATGATGCTGGCAATATGGATGCAGCAATATTGTTAGCTTCCCAAATATTACATTTGGCAACTCAAGATTTTGGAACAATCAATGATGATGCGGATGATGACTGCCCCTCCTCAGTGACAAGTGTTGATGTATGATAGTGTGAGAATTTGTATTTTACATGCTTCATTCCTTTCCTATATTTTCATAGGCAATGATTCTACTTCATTTTTTTATTGCAGATTGTGAAATGACATAGGAAAAGAGAATTTTTTGGTGCTTGACAGGATTTTTTGATTTTTGTTCATGAGAAGTGAAAGCAACTTTTTGTAATTAAGACAAATTTATGGAAAACTAATGCACTGCTTGTTGTAAGCTAACTGACTGCAGACTAATGTTTGTTATTGTAAGTTATTAAGACTAATTTTTGGGCTTTATTTTGTAAGCAAACTAGTGCACTGCTTGGTTCATGTCTTGATATAGGTGTTGCTCTCCTTTTATTGCTAGAATTCCTCTTATTTTTGTTGTATGACCAGAATTTTGCTAGAATTGCCCCTTTCTGTTGTAAGCCATCTATTATACAAGCAGCTGCAGTAGATTGTGTTTTCGGGTTTTCAGAGCCAATCGAGTAAAATCCGATACCCATTAGGGGCGGGTTTGGGGATCCTGAAAAATCCCCCGTCGGGGATCGGAGCGTGTTTGGAGGTAGATAACCCATTCGGGGTTCGGGTCTAGGGTAAACAAAATCCGGCCCCGCTCCGACCCGTTGCCATCCCTAGTGGACAAACAAATTCGGACGGAGGGAGTAGTTTTTAATGAGATCTTTTGAACAGTGCAAAAAAATTAAAAAATTATTTTAGTAGATCCATTATTTCTAAGTTTGAATTGCACATAGTTTCATAGGGGGGCGTCTTTATAAGGGATGGAGTAATTTGATTAAAATATTTGCCACAAGTTTATAAACTAGCTTTACCAAAAAGTCTAAAAAGATAAAGCACAACTCCGAAAACAATTATGTCTGATGCATATAAACCTAAATAAATCAAACGATTTTGAAATCAATTATGTTTAGAGCTACATATTATAAATGTGTTTTTAGCCTTTATAGGAGCTCCTTCCAATAAGGGACCCTTATTTAAGTTTCCATGCGGACCTAGGGGTAGTTTTGACTTTCTGGACCAAATTTTGACGATCCAAACCGCTCAATGTTTTTAAAATGTGTTTTTAGGGCCCTTTGAGAGGAATCTCCAAAAAAAATACCCGGAAGGGCTTGATCCGATTAGTTTTCGATAAAAGTTATATATGTACAATTTTTATCAAAAACTGATCAGATCAAGCCCTTTCGGGTATTGTTTTTTGAAGATTCCTCGCGCGAGCCCTTAAAACACATTTTAAAAACATTGAGCGGTTCGGATCGTCAAAATTTGGTCCAGAAAGTCGAAAATATCCCTGGGTCAGCATGGAAACTTAAATAAGGGTCCCTTATTAGAAGTTTATTGTATGTGTATGTATGAATTTTGGTGAAGAAAGGGATGTAAAATTTTAAGTCACCATCACAGTTTTACCAAACAAGATGTAAAATTTTTAAGTAATCACGGTTTTTTCCAAACCGAGATGTATTTTTTTATATACAATCTCAGTTTTTGGAAAGCGAGATCTTTTCTCTAAGTTACAATCTCAGTTTTTAGATTACTGAGATCTTTTTAAGTTACCATCACAGTTTTACCAAACGAGATGTGAAATTTTTAAGTAATCACGGTTTTTTCCAAACCGAGATGTATTTTTTTATATGCAATCTCAGTTTTTTAAAAGCGAGATCTATTCTCTAAGTTACAATCTCAGTTTTTAGATTACTGAGTAAAAAATCTTTCCACCTCATTTTTTTGGTATATTGAGATTAAAACTGTAGAATATATTTTTTACCGCGGTTTTCAAAAAACTGATATTTTTAGAGCGTGATCTTTATGCCATTTTGTAGTACTGTTTCAATATTTCACAATTAATGATGATTCAAAATCACCCAATATTAGGTCTTATAGATAATTTTTCTTCCAAAAAAACATAAATTTGGCTAATGCTGATCAAAGCAATCCAAAGTTTGTTTTCTCTTGCGATGTCCGACTTTGGTCCAGTAGTACTTGGTGGGCTATAGTTGCTATGCTTCTTTAGTTAGAAAATTAGAGGCCGCCCCTTTTAGGCTCCGTTAAAGCCCAACCTTGAAATATTTTACCCAAGCTAGATAGGCGCGCATGCAGACTGATTGACTTGTTTTCATGCTTATATATTATTATGCCATTCCTTTTTCTTTTTCTTTTTATACTATGAACTTTAAAATGTCATAACTTTTATTGCACATGTCCGTTTTCAGTAAAAAAAAATTATATTTTTAAAATGTACTCAACAAGATCTATAAAAAGAGATCCATATTCACTTTAATTTATATATGTATATAAAAAAAATTAGAGTGTTGTGGGTCTATTTGGGCTATGAGAATTGTTTATGAAAATTGTGAGATGAGGCTATCAGAACTGTACGGTTGCTTTATGTGAATCACATAATCCTATGGGAACTGTTTATTTTAGATGTTGTGGGTCGATGAGAATTGTGTGGTTGGGCTATGTAAATTACCTATGTGAACTGCATAACACTATGTGAACTATGTATGAGGCTACAAGAATTGTCTATTGTAACAAAAATGCCTTTTATGGGAACTATGAAATGAGGCTATGAGAACTGTGTATTAGGCTATGAGAATTGTCTATGTGAACTGAATAACCCTGTGTGAATTATGCATGAGGCTACAAGAATTGTCTATTGTAACAAAAATGCCTTCTATGAGAACTCTGAAATGAGGCTATGAGAACTGTCTATTGGGCTATGAGAATTGTCTATGAGAACTGTGAGACGACGTTATGAGAACTGTTTATTGGGTTATGAGAATTGTTTATTGTGGCAAAAAATTCCCCACTATAAGAACTATGAAATGAGGCTATGAGAACTATGTATTGGGCTGTGAAAATTGTCTATAAGAACTGTCTATTAGGCTATGAGAATTGTCTATTGTAAACAATTCTCATAGGCTATAACCGAAAGTTCATGCTTTGAGAACTGTGATATGAGGCTATGTCATATGTGAACTATGGTTTTTTTTATCTTCAATAATTTCATATTAAATATGGATCTTGTTTTTATAGATCTCATCGAGTAGGTACCAAATATATACTTTTTTTAAAAATTAGATATAAACAAAAAAAATACCAACCATTTTAAAATATAAAATAAAAAAATTAGGGGGAGAGAGAGAGAGAGAGAGAGAGAGAGAGAGAGAGAGAGAGAGGAGGCGATACGCACAAAAAAAAAAAAAAGGACTGAAATAAAGAAAGATTTTTATTTTCATGGCTGGGATGGGATGGGTATGAAGCAAAAAAAAAAACGGGGCCGACATCTAAAAGCCCCTTCTTTAGTTCCTTCCAAGCCTCGCCGTGTTTCTAGAGTCCCTAGGTAGACGTTCAAAGGGGCTTACTATGCACGGTCGCCCCTTCCTCTGCCCTTTTGCATATCAAAAAAGAATAATGAATGATTTAAGTTACTCCCTCCGTCCTAAATTTTTTGTCCATTTACGTGCATGCGTGCCATTTTTTAATTTCCGATAACTTCCAATCCATAATTATTTTTAAATTTTGAATATTTTTTTAATAGAATTCATCGAGAACTATCAAATGAGATCCATATAACATTATAGATTTGAAAATATAAACAATTTTTTGAGGTATCTTCGATAGTTAAAGTGGACAAGAAGTTTGGGACGGAGGGAGTATAAATTATATATGGCATCCATTTTAAAGAAAAGCAAGGGTGGAGCTTCATTACTAACTTCTTCGTTTGAAAAAGAAATAGCCCGATATAGGCAAGTTCCGGCTATTTCCGGTCTATTCTGGAAAGTACTGGCGATCGAGTACGGAAAAAACATATTCTTGAAGAAAAATTAAGAAAATGGAAGGAAGAGGAAATCCAAACCAAACTATCTTCTCAAAATTTTCTTATCCCACTAAACCAATTTGGGGTATAACCATAGGGGCCTCTAGTTGGATCCCATTGTATAGTGCATACCTCCGGGCAGGCCCGGCCCTGTGTTTCGCGAGGCCCCAACCCTATTCTCAATTTGAGGCCCTTCATATATATATATATAATTTTTTTTTTATATATAATTTTTTTTTTATATATAAATTTTTTTTTTCCCTACGAAGAAGGGCCCAAAACCGGGGCCCAAAAGGCTCCGCCCACAGGGCCGGCCCTGCCTCCGGGAGACCAAAAAGCCCCTACGACCCTGCCACAAGGTCTAGCAGGTATCACTCATGATAAAATTCGAAGCCTACCCACATAGGGGCAAAGTCAAGTGCTTTCTACTTGGGCAAGCGGGTGGTGAATATACTCTTTTGTTTTATTGACGTAGGTAAATATAAGAATTTTAGCAAATAACTAATTCGTAACGAGTAATCCAAAACGGTACCCGGTATCACACCAGTACCAGTACGTACTGTACAATTAGTAAAAACAGTACCATGCCCGGTACAATATTCGAAACCTTGGTTAGCCCAGGGTAAATTAGGCTCTTAGTTCCGCCCTTGGAGAAAATGTTGCAAATGTATACATAGTTATGTCAATTTGCAGAATTATCTGTTCCTTTTACAAAAAGGTATTGAATTATCATTATGGGCCATAATTTTTCGGGAGGAACTCACCTCCATACTTCCACATCTTAAAATTCCTCCAAACTTGACCTTGCAAGTCTCACAAGGGTTCTAAAAATAATGATTACAACCGCGCAAATCATACAGAGAAACCAGTCCTAACAAAGTAGCAGTTTTCATTTGATATAAATTGAAAATCGAAAAACACATATTTTGTTTAACAGTTGTAGACACCCCAATTTCGATTATTCATAATTCCTAAACTGGAGCCCAGATAACAACGCAAAGATGAGAATTGCTCAAATCCTAAAAATCTCCATTCAGCCCATCCCAACTCTACCAAGTCCAAAGGTCCCTATCTTGAGTGGGCCGGGAAATTACAAACTGGTCTCATTTTTTGAGTGGGGTTCCATCCAAACCCTATTTTGTCATGCTGTCTCATCCAAACCCTTTTTAAAGGCACTTTTACTATATTACCCTCAGATGTATTATTTACACCCCCACATGCCCCATTTGCTGAATTTACACCCCCAACAATTCACACCCGAAGAATTCACAACCCCAAATTGCACAATTCACACTCAATCTACACAATTCACAACCGCAAAATCACACAATTTATTTTCATCCACCCAAAATTACACAATTCGCACCTCTATGGAAAAAAAAAAAATAAACCCAACAACTGAGGATTCTGGTTTCAGTCATCCTCACCAACAAAAGTACGGTCATTGTCGATAAAAAAAAAAAAGCATTAAAGTTAGTGGCCGCCATGTTCACTCTTAAAAAATGGCCGTTGCCACTGTTAAACATGTCAGTTGCCGCTTTTTAACCCAAAAAACAAACATCTCCTGCTGCAGGTAAAGTATGGGCTTGGCATGGTGCCTTCAATGGCTTCCCATCCAATTTTGGTCTAGAATTGAAGGCTACCTTCTCCTATGTCAACATAAAGGACCGTAAACTCTAGGTTTTGCACACTTCAAGATCTACAAGAAAAATCCTAGCGAAAAACTCCTTTTCATACTCTTGCAACCTAAATATAGTTCTTGTGTTGTTCCTTTCAAACCCAAAATCCACTTCCAAAATTAGCCTACAAAAATCTCAAATTTGTTGTTCCTAATCCATTTTGTCATATTTTAAAGTTACCAAAAACTTTGCCCTCAATCCATGGTTTTAAAGTGTTAGTCAAAAAAGAAAAGTGCTTTTTCGCGGTAAAACCGAGTTATATATTTGCTAAATTTATGTTTTGAGGGAAGTATCCGGGTGTTGTTCAAAGAAGTTTGGTTTTCTCCTATTTTTCAATTTTCATTAATATTCAATCTCTATAAATCTAGCCTCGTGCATAATTAATTTATTTCCTTGTTTCCTAACCGTATCTGATAAAATCTTCTTAAGAACTATTTTCCGAATTCCACAAATAATAAGAAGTTACTAACTATTTTGGTTAGGCAGGATGGGTTCCAAAAATATTTCCATCCCGTAGTTAGCACTGGAACCAAGATTATCTTTGGCAATAATGGACTGGTTGTCTTGAATGATTGTGTAAAATTCGATTGCTTGGTTAACCTTAAAATCAAGGGGTGACTCTAACAAACATTTATTCAATTAATTTCAAAGTTTGTCGTGGAGGTCAAAGGTTCCCACAATGGTTAATATGACCTTAAAGTAAAACTACCAATTTATTAATATACCATTTTAATTTGTTTGTATGTGTATCAATGTCCCAAATATTTTTTTGCAAAAATAATTATTAATTTACGAAATGGACAATTTAGATCAATGTTTTGAGATCCATTGTGATTTACAAAATCGAGTTTGAAATGGTCTCCACACAAAGATAAGGTTTAGAAGTGTTTTGCACCAGAATTTTTCGGGCGTAGAGGGAAACCAATTCCTGCTGAAAAATTCTTGCCCATGGAATAGGGCTTAACAAACAAAAAGAATAACGATTTTCTTTCCCCTGCTCTCTCTCTTGCTTAATTCAACTACAACTATAAATCTTGTTAGCTGATTCTCGTGAACATACCATAATCCAAACTGCCATTAAATGAGGCTCACTCTCTTCTATTTTGCATCCAAACCTAGTAATATGTAGATGTTCAATCTTGTATATGTATATTTTGATTTCAAGCATGAAGGGATGATTAATCTACCATCAATCATTTGATTTTTTGTTTCTATAATGCTTTACGTATTAGGCTCTCTGGTATCGCACCAAGAAATGAAGCACGATAGAAGCATTCCCAAGGCGCCGAAGGAACATAGTGAGATTCAGCTCAGGGACTACCCCACATGGATAAGGACGAATGCTGCGGAGGGAAAAAGATGGACGAAATTAGCAAAAAGCGACACGCAGCGAACGCCACAAATGAGGGGATGAAAGGCAAGCTAGGCAGAAAGCGAGTTGTCCATATCAATCTCCTTTACTGTCCCCACTCGGCTCCCAGGTTCTCTCTCTCTCTCTCTCTCTCTCTCTCTCTCTCTCTCTCTCTCTCTCTCTCTCTCTCTCTCTCTCTCTCTCAAATAGGGAAATTTTACTGCTCTGTGTACAAAATGTATATTTAGATGGGGTTTCGTAATTGTAATATTCTGCTGTCATTCTCAATTGTTTCCCCTTCGTTTCTCCTTCATTCCCAGTACCGATATCATGTTACTTCGTCATTGAATTCGGTGTTTGGACTCTCAGGCATTAAGCCTACTTTCATCTCCCACTAGAATTCTCAAATCTCCCCGTAACATCATGAATTTTTAGATAAGGTTCGCAAAATTTACTGTATTGGATCCATCATTATAGCCTCTTCCGATTGTGGTTCTTGATTGTTCTCACAACATGTCTTGGATGAAAGGATTGAGCAATCAATTTTTCGAGCTATTATCATTTATTTTGTGAAAGAATTGTGTTAATTAAACATTTTTCTATTGGATTCATGCAATTCTTTTAGTTCTAATTTTCCAGATTTGGACTAAAATTAAATATCCCATTTCATGTTGATGTCTCCCCTTTCCTTATGCTAAAATGAACAGTAAGCTATGACCACAGTCTGCTGCTTAAACATCTCGTAGTGCACTATCTTGCATCTTTTAGTCTACTAGAAGTCTAGAACTATCAAGTCTTGTATGGTATTCTGCGGCTTCAAAATCTAAGGACCACCTGAACCTTTTTTGTGCTAATATGACCTGCGTACGTGGTTGAGCCTGAGGTCCTTTGTACATACGATCTTCCTTAGATGTGTGTCTAGATTGGTCTTGAACTTCTTCTGGGTTGGGGTTAATCGTATAGATCAAGATAATTCTATTACAGAGTTTCTTGTTAAAGTAACAATATTTTGCACTCGCCGCTCTCTCTTCTCCTCATCACGCAAAATGACTTTATGGAATAGAGTCCTGTATTTGAAGAGGGGTTTGTTTTCTTTATCCTAGAAAACAAGTATCAGATTCACCTACTTATGAGAGGGTCCAAACCAAGCCGGTTTTTTTGTGGAGTGAACATTGCGGGTTGAGAGATAAGTATGGTAGGCGTATTGAATTGATATTGTCTGTAAACACATGCATATGTATGAATGTAGTGTGAAGTGCTTTTGGTGAGGGAAAAAGACGAGAAAAGAGAGAGAGAGGGCAGAGAAACAAGCTGAGAAAAGCCGTCGCCATGCCGTCGTATGGTTTTAACGGCTGATGGCATGGCCGGACTCCCAATAATAAAGCTCCATGCATGTGTGCGTCAGTAGGAGTAAGATCAAAATTTGTGAAGGGAAGTGAAGAACGTTAGGTTTGGTCCTCTCGGTCCCCCACTTTGACCAACCCATTTTCAAGGCATTCCCCCATTTTTCTAATTCCACTGTTTGTATGCTGCTTCGCTTTTTATGTACAAGTCTTGCCAACCTCCAATCAATAAGTAGAGGATAATATGCATATAATAACATAGTAGTTCAGATATGAATGCACATTTTACGGATATTAATATACTTTTGTGGATGTTAATACATTTTTCTCCGATATCCCGTTTTCCTGCAGAATGCCAGTTATTTGAAAGGCTCTCAACAAAAATAGAACGGGGATTTGTGCAATTGGGATCACCCTTTCTTAAGAGCATCAGAGTCCTTATGAGGAAGCATCCCATAATTAGCATCGGAATGGTACTCACAAGAACGATGAATATGAAAATACGTCGAGGAAGAGTTTATGTTGCCATTGTTGCAACAGATGGATTTTCTATGGCCATTGCAGCAACAAAGAAAAGGATCTGCAAAGGGATTAGAGAGATGAATGTAATCCACAGGTGGAGGATGGGTTTTAGGAGTTTCAAGAAACTATGGCCCTGTTTGATAGCAGGGTTTCAACAATGGGATTGGATTATGAAGTGAAGGGTCCCCCAAAACTAACAAGAAAGAGTGTCCAGCACAGTTCAAAATGCCTGATTTCAGTAAATACTAGATAGGATTAGATAGACGTTAATACCTTTTGCAATCTAAGTTGATATTAGAAACATGTTTAGTTTCATATGTATTGGTGTTAGTTCGTACACATATTTTATTTTATTTTTTTGAGTTAGTAAAAATTCATATCGTTGTTTTAATTTTAATTTTTTTATTGTATATATCCGTCCCCCCTACTCCAAAATCCTGGCTCCGTCCCTGGTAAAAGGTCCCACTGATTAAAACAAAAGATGAAGTCAAAAGTCAAGTACATTTAATGTAGATCTTCTTCTAGACTATGAGAAGAAAATTTCAAGAGTTCACTTGTCTATTCACCATATTAAATTAAGAGGGTTGTGCTAAGTACAACATTTGTATAGCTACCATCTGAAAGTGGAAAGCCACAAGAACTGTATATTTAGTAAGAGTGATGTGTTTGAGATCTAGTCTACGCGTACCATTGTGTTTGGAGCAATTGAGTTCTAGCTTGTATACAGAGCAATTGACTTCTAGTTTGCGGGTACCAGCTGACGGGTAGGGAAATAAGAGTAATTAATTCTCCCGCAAAAACTATGTTTTATAAATCTTTCAACACACACACAATTACATGCACACACACCCCCAGGGGTACCCCGTACTCTAGGTTGGTCCATTATCCCAAGTCACGGCATGAATTTTACGTTTTCCTGAATTAGGACTTCAGAGAATCCAATTGATTTTGCGTAATAGAATGGAGGCTGAAATAGGAAGAAAGTTGTTTTGCATGATGAACAAAGGAGGGGCAGAGTTAACTACTTTGATAAAAGTAGCCATACCTGTTAAATAATCCTTTGATACTGGGCCCTACAAAAATTTTGGATCGTTTACCAATTTTTTCCTTCGATCGAAATCAATAAGTGATTTCGGGAAACAACATCAACAATAAAAGTAAGGGCAAAATTGCTGCTGCAAATCTGTGGTTCCACGCCGTATTTTTTTTTTGAACGGCGAAAAAATTTATTAATCTTTAAAAACATTACAAAGATTAAAAGGGAAGAAAGGGAGACAACACAACTAGGAGGAGCAAAACCTCACTAGAACTCCCAAAACGACCCAGAAAGTTGGCAAGATGCCAACAAAAGAAAATTGAAAACAAGCAGTAGCAATAGCAATTTAAAGAGAGTCCAAAATGCTATTGAGCCTGAAAAGGAAATCGTCAACTGAGAAGTCTTTGATTCCAGCATCGGATTTTGCCCATAACGCAACTCTTGATCTTCACAATTTCTGCGGATTTATCCCAATCTGTGACAGCTCTATCGAAGACACAAGCATTCCTTAGCTTCCATACAGTCCAAATGACAACCATTGGAATGAGATCCCAAATCTTTCTCTTGACTTTCTTGAGTTTCCAATCCTTCCACCAAGAGAGAAGGTATGTAGCAGAGGGTGGAGTTACCCATTTTACTCCCCACCAAGATAAGACATTGGACCACAGAATCCAAACAGGGACACAATGCAGAAAAAGATGGTCTAAAGATTCAATATGCATTGAACAGAATTTGCACAAGGACTCCTCTGCACTATGTATAATGCCGATATTAAAAAGATAATCTGCAGTTTTGACTCTCCCATGTATAACAAGCCAAATGAAGCATTGGACTCGGTAAGGAGCTAGATTCTTCCAAATGAATGCAAAATCAGATGTTGAGTCAATGGAAGATGGATTAGCTAGATTATAGAGGGATTTGCCAGAGAAAGATAGTGAACAATTGTCTAACCAGGTAAGTGTGTCCTCTGAGCCATTGGACAATAAGATTTCTGAGCCATCGGACAGTAAGAATTCTGAGCCATCTAAGATAGAGAGGATTTCATCCAACATTTCTTTCTCCCAGTCAAACAGTCTTCTCCTTAGTTTAAAATCCCAGACATGAGTGTTTGCTCTTCTAATAGCACATCATGCATGGATTCCTCCTGATTAATTACCAAGTTGAAAATGGGAGGGAAAGCTTCAGCTAATGAACGATTCCCAAGCCATGAGTCCAGCCAAAACATTGTGTGTCTGCCATTACCAACTTTGATCTTTGTGTTAGTCATATACAAACTGTGTGCATGAAAGGATTTCTGACCTTTGTGTTAATGATATCTTTCCAAATGGATGAAGCACCTCTGGGCAGATCTGAATTCGGGTACCATCTGGTAGCTTTTGCTTTGTATTTTGAGGTGATCACTTTTTTCCATAAGGATTCCTTTTCCACCCCATATCTCCACCACCACTTGAGCAATAATGAGTCATTCATCTCCTTGATGTTTCTAATCCCTAGCCCACCATTGCTTCTAGCTAGCTTGAGTGATTTCAGACCAAGCAACCAAATGGAGTTTCCTTTTGAGTTCAGACCCTCCCCAAAGAAATTTGGCTTGAATGGATTCCAATTCTCTCGCAACACCTTCAGGAATCTTGAACAGAGACATAAAAAATTGGTAGACTACACCTCAAAATAACAGGCGAACAATGAATGGAGATAATTAGAGACAACCGAAAGAGACTTCTGTTAATCTTCAAATAAAATATTGACATAGAGAAGAAATTTGATGTTGCAAGGCCAACACCAATCTTCAAAAAACAATTGATAGTAGGATCTAAATTACTTCTACTCCTACTCCTAGTTATAACCCAAAATTGGGTTAGTAAGACAAAAATTAAAGACAAATAAAGACAGACTTTAATTTGTTTGAGAGATTACAATGAAGTCTGAAGAGACTATTAATAGGCAACTACAATGTGTTGGAAATAACTTCCTACATTCTTCTTCAAACTTGAGGAAATAACTTCCATTCTTCTTCTTCAAGCTTTTGCTTCAACTTGTCAAATACTTATCTTTAACTTCTAAATGCGTAGGACAATGCCATGTGTTTTCTTAACTTTCAAATGAATAGAATTAAGCCGTGTGTCATGCACATGTAATAAAAATACAAAATACAAATAATAGAAGAACTAAAAATAATAATATCGATAACACATAATTTTTTCTTATTGATACATAATTATTGCCACCTTTTTATCAATATCGACAGGCGATAAAATATGGTGTAAACAGGGGTGAAGAAGGGTGTTGGGGCACTACCACCACTGAAAAGTTTTTCCTCTTAATATCTCTAACATTTTCCATAATGGTGGCTCTAAATAAGACAAGATCATCTGAAGAAAAAAAAAAGGGTAGGATTACTTCTTAACACACAAATAGGTATCCCATGGTAACACATCCCAAATAGGTATCCCATGGTAATTTTTAAGGGATCCCAAAAAGATGGTGTCCTCCAATGACTGGAATTTTTAAGGTCAATTTTGATGGGGCAATCTTTCAATTTTCAATGCTGGATCTTTCCGGGGTGCGGAGCGAGTGGGTGACAATTCCGGAAACTTCGGCAGCTAGGGAAGCAACCAGATTTGCTACAAACATTGGGTGTAATGGAATCATCCCGAATGAGACTCGTGGATATAGGACTATCAAAAAGAAGCCAATAAATGCTTTGCCTCTTTCCGGTTATGTTGTGAGGCATAAGGAATACGGATAGAAACACCTAATTAGAAGAGCAAACACAGTCTTGAAAAAAAAGGCCCGGTGATATTGTTGTATGGTTGGATGCCACCCTTTTGATCCACTCCTTAGATCAATATCCCTAATTCACACCAACTCTAGGAGAAATGGGCTCATGAGCTCTCACAAGAACAATGTTCTTGATTCTAGGGCTCTCAAGCTACTTTCTCTCTCTATAATTTCTGTGCCTCAAGGATGAATCAATCTCTTAGAATTTGTGAAGGAATGTCCTCATATTTATAGGGATCTGCAACCAATCATTGGCAAGCAGATATTCCCCATATAATATGAGGACATATGCTCTCTCCGTATACTAGGACCACGTAGGTGACGTCACCAGTCGCAAGGATGACATTCGCGATCTGGCCTATTCGTGTCATTTCCTATTCCCGTCATATTATAAGGCATGGTCGCGACCCCTTTGGGTCGCACCATTACTCTATGCGAGCCCCAAATGACCCTTCTGACTCTGCCTTTTGGTTAGATGTTGGTCACGAGCTTGAGCCACAAATGTGAGTAACTTCCCATCGCATTAATTCCCTCTTGGGAGAGTTGCAACGGATGAATTTCTCGTAATATATGGGCCTTTTATCAAGGTTACCCTATACTTGGGGTCCTATGTTCCATAAATATTCTTTCGCGAGACGTTTCCTTCGCGGTATGGTTTCTTTTGTTAATGTTGACTTTATTCAGAATTTGACGTGTCTTTAGTTGACCTTCTTTCCACGTGGCTAGCTCTGAAAGGTTTGTCAGTGGTCGTCCTGGTCAAATGGTTCTACGCGCTAACCTTTCCCACAATTTTCCTTCGAATGAATAAGCTACCACATTTTCATTTTAAAATGAGTTTATTTCTACACTCCTCAGTGGTAGCCACAAATAAATAGTCCAAACATAAGCTGAGAAAGCAGGGGTCTCCCTTTCCTAATGCCCTGAGAATTATACATCTAGCTACCTAGACAACCACGGTTGAGGAACATACGCAAGACAATCAATGCAATCCAAAGCTTAGGAAAATTAAAAAGAAAGAACTTCTCTTTTGAAACACTGAACCAAATAATCAGAAGCATTTTCAATTTCATTGAGAAGCTCCCTGCTTTCCCTTTCCACTTCTGCCACAAGGGTGGCATTTTGCATCCAAATCCAAAATATGTCGCATCCAAATCAAAAATATTTCGCAATGATAGTTCGATATCGTCCATTATTAGTTATTAGGTCTTATCATGATAATTCACTTGATCAAAAATTTAATTTGACCACTACTAATAGTCTCATGCTCAATTCGCCGATCAAAGTGTGTTTGAATAATGAAAGGATTTTTTTTTTTTTTTTTGAACAGCAAAAAAGGAATTTATTAATCAAATGTAGGGATTACAAAAGATTAAAAGGACAAGAGCACATGCATCACAACACAAAAGAAACATCCCAACGAGGTTAGCACCCTAAACTCGCTACAATCATATGCCACTCAAGCCCTGAAAGCAAAAGTTGGCAAGAAAGCAACCTAAGCTGAAAAGAAGAAAAATACAAAAAGAGGGCCATAGCATAGCCAACCCCCACACCCATAGCTAGAACACAGCAGATTGAGGGTGACCAAATCCAATTACACTAACTCCCAATGCTGCTAGAAAAATCAGCAACATCATAAGATAAATATCACACATAGTAGTGCATTTTAATTTGTGTCATATAGCAGTTCCTCCACAAGCAAATATCAGACCAACCAAATAGAGCAATTAGTTTTGCAGCATTATTGTGTGCAAATAGCCAACAGCCCTGCTCCCATTTAATGAGTATCAGAATGCACTTCCAAATAACAAGTAAATCCTACCATCCTCAAATGCATTGTAGATGACACCAATAATAGTCCCAAAAAAAAACAAGTAGCAGCAATACCAGTCCCCACCAAATCTAGTCCCTAATGAACCATTAGCAACATATCCATGATAGAATGGCATGCATAGGCCTTCACACCATTTAAAGTACCCCAGAACCTGAAAAAACCTCAAAGCTCCCAACTACAAAAGGAATCATCCATCTCTCTGCATCTTGTAGCAGCAGAACAAGCATGTAACAGCAGCAATACCCAACAAAAGATATCTCAGTAGAACCATAAAAGCAGTAAAAGATACAAATAACCCAAAAGATGTCTCAAAGCACAAAGATACAAGCCCAGTCACAAAACCTTATACTCACTGCAACTGAGGCAAAGACACAACCCCAAAACCCAAAAACAATACACAAATCTTCACTCATCTGCAAATGACACACCCTAAAACCAGACCAAACTGTATACAGACACAAAACAAAAAAACCAGGCTCAGCGAACCACCAGAAAAACTCAGAGCAACCAAGAACACCAATGACAGACCAAGATCCAGACTTTTAAGTCCAGATCATATGTATCATCTGTAGGGGTCCGGATTTACCGAGCATTTATTCCATGGAAGAGATACTTCTCAGGTAGCTACTGAGAGCTTACCTGTGAGGGACTCTTCGGATGGATAATGCGACAAGGCCAAGGCTTGCTTGAAGTAGCAAGGTGAGGGTTCGGGCCACCGTCTCGGCTACTTACCGAGGCCTCTCCATTCTTGGTCCATTTACGACTTTACAAGGTTAATATTGAAACTTGAAAGGGCTCGGATCGCCCGAGAGATGGTTTGTCACCTTAACAGACTCAGTAACGACGGAAAGGTGCCGAAGAGTTGAAGATGTTGAATCAGCAATAGCCCTGAACGCTGCATCTGCGTATAACAAACTGTGATCATGACAAGTGACGTCACCCGAACGGTTACGACACGCGTCGTGATTTTACTAGAGGCATGTGCTCGCAAAATATTCTTTTGGGTTCGTCACCGTGACGTCAGCCGAGCGGTTAAGTCACGTGACAGGCACGGGCGTGCTTGGAGAGCAAGCCAAGGCTCGCCTATAAAAGGTAATCTTCATCAGATGTTCAAGGTACGCACAACTCTCCTCTAAAACCCTAGATCTACACTTCATCTTCTTCCTCTACTAACTTGACCGTCGGAGTGCCGTTCTGGACTCTACGGTCCAGTCCGGTGCTAACGGTGCGTTGAGTGTGCAGGTCTAGGTGTGTTTGAGACTTTGAGTAAAAGGCGACCATTTTCATCAACAGTCACCGTTGGAAGAGCTCACTGGAAAAGCAGGCTCCACATCATCCATTTTCGAGAAAAAGACGCGAATTATTCATAGCTATATCAATTTGCAGGAATGATTTTGTATGTGTCTTTTACAAAATGAATGATTGAATTATCATTGCGAGTGATAATTTTTCAAGAGGAACTCACCTCCATACTTCCACGTCTGAAAAGTCCCCCAAACTTGTGCTTGCAAGTCTCTCCAGGGTTCCAAAAATATTGATCACAACCACAAAAATCATCGATGTCGAGAGTAAGACAGTCCTAATGATTGGAGATGGAGTTGGAAACCGCACTACTCATATTTTGTTAGATAGTTAACATAATTTTATACCTAATCTATGTATTTGTAAAATTAACATTTGATTTGTACTTGTATAAATGTCTCGTAAGAACTTAAGCATGTAGCCATACACTTTAATCAATTAACTTTTCAAAACATACACTTTTTAACGGACATCCCAAAATGGAAAAATCGATAATAAAAAAGGAATGGAGGAGTACTAGAGTAGTACCACTCAAACGTAAATTTAAACATGGTCTAGCCATGAAGGCTTCAACACATTACAGTATAATTAATAGTCACTCCTAAATGTCTCCCAATACAATATAATTCTTCAGTATCAAGAATATTTGTTTAAAAATGACAATTAACTAGTTCCAAATTACATCAAAATTTAGCAAATCACAAATAATATAAGAATATGTATAGGAAGAGATAAAAATATCTTCCTCCAATTTTTAGGGCATGATTAAGTTTTTTGGGACAAGAGGAAAGGAAGACAAAGACCTCAATTGTTGATAGAGAAACCTACTTGATTTCAGATCCGAGACTAATAAAGAAAATGTAAACCTTTCCAACCTAGCTCGGGCAGGGGCTCCTATGGCCTTGCCATATTTTTTTTTTTTTTTTTTTTTGATCGGCAATAAGATTTTATTAAAAACTCGACAAAGGGTACATCGAGGAAAACCATACCCAAGCAAGCACGCAAGGATATGGAGGACAATACATCAAGCGAGAAGCTGAATGTAAAGAGAGAGAGGGAGAGAGAGAGAAGGAAAAAAAAAAAAGGGGGGGGGGTCGACAACAACATTAACAAAGGAAGGTAAAGCTTTGTGAATGCATCAAGCCTAAACTTAGAAGAATTATCTGCATCAATGCCTAAACTTTAGAGGAAATATCTGCAGCAACATCACCTCCATAGGAATTTGAACCAGCATAATCTTCCAAAATAGAGCCAACAAGCAGCGGCATATAGATTAACCTCCTCGTGCCACATAATACCAATACATAGCAGCATTAGAAAAACAGCAACAGTAATAGCAGCTTCGAAATCAGAGCCACCATCAATAGCATTTGCATAATCAGAAGCAGCAACATATGCTAGCTGAGTCTTTAAGTAACATACACCCAAGCATGGGCAAATACGCTGCCAATGTCTGGGCCTTCAGGAATAAGCTTTAAACATCAGTTGTGATAGCAGTAGGAGTGGTAGCTGGGATAAAGGCACCAGCTGCTACAATGAGAGAAAACAAGACTCACCCAAACAGGGACACGACCCACCCAGACACAACTAGACAGAGCTGACCAGACACTCACCCACAAGACAAACACCCCAAAAGACAGAGCTTGACCAGACACAGACACCCCAAAGGACACACTCCCACAAGACAAACCCAAAGTGACCCAGGAGTCACCCCAAAGAACAAACCCAAAGACCCGGTGTGGCTTGCAAGCGTCAATTTGATCGAAACGTTTCATTTGAGGAATAGTCTCTGAAACAATTATTGCTCTCTTATGAAGTGTTAAGGGAGAGAAGCTTGGATTTGTACCAAAGCACCAATCATCAATTATGAGTCGCTTATTTTTTTTCCCCTCCCAGATGTTTTATATTAATGTGTCATTTATTTTTTTATTTTAAGGCCTCCAATACATTGATGGAAAAATTTTGAGGGCTCAAGGACAATACTAGACAAAAATACCCTTAATGAAGTAGGAGCAATAAACCGTGCTTGGGGAGGAATGTGGACATCTGACCCTTGAAAGCGACTCACCACGAAAAGTTAGAAACTTGAGAAATTGTTGACCCACCACGTCTGACAATTGATGGAATTCTCCCCGAAATGTTCTGACCCACCAAGTCAGAAATTGATGACCCACCATGTCTCTCTCTCTCACATGCGTCTAGGTAATTTTTGTTTCTTCAATTTTGGGGGTGGGTTTAGGCACTTAGGGTGCACTTTTTAATTATAGGATTTTAGTGGTTTAGGCACTTTCATAGGGTACCCTAAGGTTTTAGGCACTTTCATAAGGTATCTTAGGGTTTAGGATTAGGCACTTTCATGGGGTACCCTAGGGTTTAGGTTTTGGGTTCATTTTCCAATTATATTGTTTTAGTGATTTAGACACTTTCATGGGGTATCCAAGGGTTTTAGGCACTTTCATTAGGTACCCTAGGATTTAGGTTTAGACACTTTCATTAGGCTTGGGGATTTAGGCACTTTCATTAGGTTTGAGGGTTTAGGCACTTTCATGAGAGGGCATTTTTGGAATGTGTGAGTGATTTGTCCTCTTGGCATTAAAAAATTAGTTTATGTCTTATTTTCATGATTAACCCATATACTATGTTCTTATCGAAGAAAGACTCTTTATTTTTTCCAAGCACGTGCTTTAGTTTTGGTATGAGTGCCAACCTAGTTGGATTATACATTACATTGAGTGATGATGCTTGGTTAAGAACCTCATCCTCGATCAATCCATTCATTTAATCGAGATTAATAAAATTATATTTTTGTTGTGTGTTTTACCAAACAAATGATTGAATACACTCCTAACTTTTAAATCTTACAATTCCTCCAAACTTGAACATGCCAGTCTAACCAAGGTTCCAAAAATAGTGTGCAACCGCACAAATGATAGATGTCACAAAGAAAAACACTCCTAACGAATAGCAGTGTTGATCGAGATAAATTGAAAAACGAACTAATGTTTTGTTTAACGGTAAATATGATTTTGAAAATAAACTACCTATTTATTAATATATCAATTTAATTTGTTTGTACTTGTATAAATGTCCCAATAAAAATTTAAAGAAATAATTTTTTTAATTTACAAATTGAACAACTTAGATCGAAACTAATTCCAGCAAAAAAAATTCTTTCCCATGGAATAGAACTTAACTCTCTCTCTCTCTCTCTCTCTCTCTCTCTCTCTCTCTCTCTCTCTCTCTCTCTCTCTCTCTCTCTCTCTCTCTCTCTCTCAACTTAGATCGAAACTAATTCCCGCAAAAAAATTCTTTCCCACGGAATAGGGCTTAACAAACTCTCTCTCTCTCTCTCTCTCTCTCTCTCTCTCTCTCTCTCTCTCTCTCTCTCTCTCTCTCTCTCTCTCTCTCTCTCTCAACTTAGAGATCGAAACTAATTCCCGCAGAAAAATTCTTTCCCACGGAATAGGGCTTAACAAACTCTCTCTCTCTCTCTCTCTCTCTCTCTCTCTCTCTCTCTCTCTCTCTCTCTCTCTCTCTCTCTCTCAACTCTCCTAACACACACACAAATTCTTTCCCACGGAATAGGGCAACAAACTCACATCTCTCTCTCTCTCTCTCTCTCTCATCACACACACACACACACACACACACACACACACACATCCTTGATTCATCCACAACTATAAATCTTGCAAGCCGATTCTCCTATTACATACAAACCGTAATACAAACTCACATGACACGAGGCGCTCTCTCTTTTGTTTTGCAGCCAAATCTAGTCTTAGGTACAAGTGTTTAATCTTCTACACTTATGTTGTACTTTCTAGCATGAAGATTAATCTAGCATCAATGGTTGACAACAAGATCATATATTTTCTTGTTTCCGCGATGTTTTACATACTACGCTCTGACATCGCACTAAGAAATGAAGCTCGATCATTCAGAAGCGGATGATGATTATCCTTCTAGCATGCTTATGCATTTTTTACTTCGTTGAGCTTTTCCAGAACAACAACCCAGATCAACCAGCTCCACGAGCATGTGATACAGAGAGCAACAGCTATGGAGGTGCAGGAGGCCGAGAGAGCCCAAGCAACTGCTAAGAAGTTTCCGAAGGCCAAAAGACTGATCACATCTGCAATGAATAAACAATAAAGCAAAGCCTTTGGTGCAGCGGAGCTAATAAAGAATAAATATGGCTATTGGAGGATTATAACGATGCGGAATCTTGGACGAAGTTTCATAGCATAACAAGCGAATACGGGATACCTTTACAATTTTTGGACAACGGTAAATATGTTATGGAGGATTTTTGGAAAAAGGGATTGATCATATTCAACCCAAAAACCCAAAAAATTGTTGCTAAGGTACATGGCTGTTTTTTTGAGGTGGTTAATTACACAGAGAGTCTTGTTTTGCTTAACAAAGGACTCGATGCCTTGAGTACTGAAACGTCAAAATTCGCTGAGGGGAAAAAAAAAAGGAGGAGTTGGGTATTGCAAGAAGGGTCATAAATTGTATCCAACGGTGTGTAGCGGTGGCCAAGGCGGACTTCATAGAAATGCAACCTATATATTTAATACTTTTAGTATTAAATATATTTAATACCAAATTGTATCCAACGGTGTGTAGCGGTGGCCAAGGCGAACTTCATAGAAATGCAACCTATATATTTAATACTTTTGGTATTAAATATATTTAATACTTTTGGTATTAAATATATTGGCGTGGTTATTAATATTATTTTCATATTTATAGTTTAGGACACTTGGCTTTTTTTTTTTGCATAAGTACTTGGCTTAACATTATGTACTTGAAAGTTGTAATTGTTTTGTTTTTGTTTTGTTTGATAATGGAATGATCCGTTCCTGTCGGAAAAATGGGGTGATCCTTCAAATTTGGAAGCTGAAGAGAAATGATTTGGAGAAGTGGAAGCAAATGAATAAAGAAGATGAAAAGAAGCTATGGAAAGTTATTTCCTACACATTTTTGTTTCCTATAAATAGCATGTTTAAGCTTCATTGTAAAGTCTCTCCAACAAATCAAAGAATTTATCAATTTGTTAGTAGACAGTGCAAAAGTTATAGCTCAATCTGATAATGGTAAGTGATTGATCTATAAATCTATTTCGTTCCGTCAAAATTCTGGGTGAACTCAGTGTAAGAAATTCCATAATGTGGCCTACATGGCATTTTCTATTTATTAATTAAAGTTCTGAGTGATAAATAAATTGTCAAATTATTAGGTGTCTAATTCTGAAAAGGTGTCTTATTATGAAAAGACATATCATATGTGAGAGGGTGTGTTCTAATTGAAAGGGTGTACTTATTAGGAATTAATATACTAAGAGTCATACCCGTTGGGAAATGCTCAAGAGATACACACATTGAGGAAGACACCTTTTGGAGACAACTTTTCCTTGATGGTAGGAATATGTTGCCTATAAATATCACATCCAGAGGGTCCCTGGCCTAACCCCAAAAAAATGAGAATAAGCCTGTTTCCATCAATGGAGTTCGTTACGTGGGTCATAGGTTAGAAGATCTCACTGCATTGTTTGATCACTTGAACAATAATAGTTGAAGGTACGATTTCAAGCTTCCGCTGCACTCATAGGTATTATCAAATTCTTTAAATTGGTACCAGAGCCCCCTTCATGCCATTTTGTTAAGTATAACGAACTATATGAATCATCGATTTCATTTTCGAGAAGAAGATTTCAAAGTAGAATTTAGTTATGATCCTCGCCCACTGATATGAGATTGATGTGTTTTTTATCTACTACTACTTACTTTAAAAAGTGCGAAGAGGGTGGAGTCTTTCCCACACTTTTTATTCCTAAATTGACCTTCTTTAATTTTGAAGTTATAATGGTTTGTCTAGAGACACATCTATCAGAAACAACGCATCCCTTAAAGCAAATGGAATATTAGCCACATAGAATCACCGTAATAGAATTTATTGTCCATGAACCATCATGTCCCTACAAGAAGGAAGCTGGGGGGGTGCTGCACAGCCTTTCTTGAAGCTGGGGGGGTGCTGCACAGCCAAGAGCTGTGCAGCATGTTGTGCACGCACGGCGCGGCCGCGCCGGCCACTTTTTGGCGATCCGAGATGTTCACCGGATACCTCTCATTGAGTACTATAAGTGTTTAAAAAATCAACTTGGCCGGATATCGTTAAATGCCTAATCGGAACACAAATAGATTGAAATGAAATGGAACACAAATGTACATAAACACTGGATCCAAATCAATAAACCCATTTTTTTCAATCTATTTGTGTTCCGATTAGATACTTAACAATATCCAATCAAGTTGATTTTTGGTACACTTATAGTACTCAACGAGGGCTATCCGGTGAACATCTCGGATCGTCGGAACGTGGCCGGCGCGACCGCGTCGTGCGGCTGTGCAGCACCCCCCAAAGTCCCTACAAGAAGTGCGAAACCGTGCGAAGGCATTTCTCTCCGATTATTTTACATTTTGTTCGCTTCCTTCCAGAAATTCTCTTCTTCTCATGTTTTTCTTCATTCGGTTCATTATTCCCATTCCATTACTCTTTCCAATTCATGTTGTTCATTTAATATCCCTTTTGGTTTCCTTAATTTGTCCTCAAATTACAAGGGTCGATTATGAATCGAGACAATTATGTTAAAATTCAGTTATAGTTATTATCTCTAAGAATTTAAAGGACGAGAGCCGAAATAAGTAGATCGACATAGAAGACCTCATTAAGTGAGAGAAGTTATCTAAATATTCGTTGAGCATAAAGTATGGAGTTAATTGTTGCTGGCATATTAGAAGTCATGTGGTGAATACAAGACTTGTTAACTCTTTTGTTAATTCTCTCTCTCAGTTGCTCAATAAGTTGTGGACAATTAAATATTTTTCTTAGAGAATAAAGGACGTACATGTGCACATAAGGTAAAGTACGTATTAAAGTTATCCATTGGGATACATAAAGTACGTAGGACTCGAGTGGTTACCTAATAAACCATTCATAAAGTACTCAATGGTATAAAGCGTTACGTGGGCTAAGTGGGAGAATGTTAGAATTTTGTAAGGTAGCTCACAGATAAAATGGCTTTATAATTTAATTATCACTCAACACAGTGTTTCATGTAGGCCAAGTGGGAGAATGTAAGAAATTACATAATGTGGCCTACATGTCATTTTCTATTTATTAATTAAAGTTGTGAGTGATAAATAAATTGTCAAATTTATTACGTGTCTAATTGTGAAAAGGTGTCTTATTATGAAAAAACATATCGTATGTGAAAGTGTGTGTCCTAATTGAAAGGGTGTACTTATTGGGAATTAATATACCAAGAGTCATATCCGTTAGGAAATGATCAAGAGATACACCCATTGAGGAAGACACCTTTTGGAGACAACTTTTCCATGATGGTAGGAATATGTTGCTTATAAATACCACATCCAGAGGGTCTCTGACCTAACTCAAGAAAAATGAGAACAAGCATGTTTCCATCAATAGAGCTCATTACGTGGGTCATAGGTTAGAAGATCTCCCTGCATTGTTCGATCAATTGAACAATAATGGCTGAAGGTACCATCAATGGAGTTCATTACGTGGGTCATATAATATATATAGCCAGTGCTTCTAATCTGGGATCCCAAATTAGAGGCTTTTGGGTGTTTTTTTTGTTTTGCAAATTGTTTTTGGAAAATCCGAGCCGTCCAATGTGTTCAAAAGGTGTTTTCCAAGGTCCAATCGAGAAATCTTAAAAAAAAAAATCGGGAAGGGCTTGATCCAAGCAGTTTTTCGCAAAAATTGTATATTTTACGGTGTTTCGCAAAAATCAAATTTATGTGCTCATTACCATGTTTCTTTTCATTCATGGTCCAAAGCATCTCTAATGAGATTGAATTATCATTGCGGTAGATAATTTTTCAGGAGGAACTCACCTTTTCAAATGTCAAAATTCCCCCAAACTTGAGCTTAATTGCAAGTCTCACTAGGGTTCCCAAAATATTGACCCCAACCGCACAAATCATAGACGTTGCAGAGAGAAAGACACTTCTACGATCGGAGATAGAGTGAAAAACAAATTACTCATATTTTTATAGACGGTAAACATAATTTTAGACCTAATCTACCTATTTGTCAATATAATATTTAATTTGTTTGTAGGTGTATCTATGTCCCTTAAGAAACTTTTTTTGCCAAAATAATTTTTAAATTTACGAATTGAACATTTTAGATCAAAATGAACAATTTCGATTTGGAGACCCTAATGTGATCTACGAAATTGAGTTTGAAAGGGTCTCCAAATGAAGATTGGGGTTCGAGGTGATTTGCTCTCTAATATTTCGGGTATAAAGGGAAACCGATTCCCACATGAAATATTCTTTCCCATGGAATAGGGCCTCAAATTCACGTGTCACTATTTCATGATAATGGCTGGTACGTATGACATTGACCTGTCACCTTGGCATGATAATGGTATGAGTCATACAAATTGAAAACCGGTTCTCTCTCTCTCTCTCTCAACTATAAATCTTCCATGCAGCTGATTTTCGACTTACAAATCATAATCCAAACTCCCATGACTTGAGGCTCTCTCTTCTGTTTTCTAGCCAAATTAATTTATTTGTTGGTACTTACGTTTGGTGCCTGATTAATCTAACATCAATGGTCGACGAGAAGATCGTATGGTTTTTTGTTTCCATCATGTTTTACGTATTAGGCTCTGGCATCGCACCAAGAAATAAAACTCAATCACCCTCTTTTACCATGCTAAGCCCAACTAGTCTGTTGATCGAGGAAAAGGAATTGAAGTGCTTAAAGAAGAGCAGAAGCATTTTAAAGAGGAGCACAGAAAAGCTCTATGCTCCAATCTGCAAAACAGAGTTGGCTGACAAAGACCGAATAATCTCCAATCTTGAAGCTGAACAAAATTTCCCCGGAGAAGGAAAAAATTGCGAATAACAAACACCTGGTTAAGGAAATTGAGGTTCATATTTACTGGAAAGGTCTCATCTCCCACTGGGAGAGTCTTTATATGTGGTGGTTTCATCTTCTTTTTCATCTTCATCTTTATCTGCTGCAAGTGAATCTCTTTATTTGAAAGAAAACCACCAAAATGGGAGGGGGTGGGCGACCATTTGCGGACACAAGGGATGCCGGGGGGCTGCACAACTCCAAATATTTGCACTAATTATACTAGTTTTCAGGTTAATTATACTAGTTTTTTGGTCGGGTGATAATATACACTTGTAGAACGTATTTTTTGTTACAACGTAGAAATAAATGTGGTTCAACTTTCGAGCCCGTGGTAACCCCAAGTCCTGCGTCCGCCGCTGTGTTTGAGAAGTTGGATGTATCTTGCTACAAATGAACTACTAGTATAATAATAGCCACTAGTAGTTCAATCAGGGAAGTGTTAATTTCGTTTGCCCTGCTGCAATTTTGTGAATGTGTAGGAGACTGAGATGTGAAGATGCAATGGATGTTCTGTTGTAATGAATTGGTTTTGTGGTCCATTACTTTGTGTTTCTGATACGAGCAGGTGCCGGGGAAGATTTGAGGTTAGTCTCAAGTGATGGTAATGCTGAGTGGGATTAACTATTGACGCGAATTTGACCCCACAAAAAAATTTACTCCCTCCGTTCCTAAATAAGAGCCCCACTTTCTCTCTCTTACCATTTTTCAAATCAAAAAATAAAGTACTTTCGTATATCATTTTTCGAATTTTTTCGCACCAAATTAAAGTACTCGACGACTACTTTAATTTGGTGCAAAAACATTCAAAAAATGATACACGGAAGTACTTCATCTTTTGATTTGAAAAATGACACGACTTTTCGTAGTGGACTAGTATTAATTTGGAACGGAGGGAGTACTAGAATTGTTATATATGCAATATTCCGAATACTAGTTAGGTGATAGACTCCACCCCTTAACAATTCTAGCTCCGCCCTGTTGCAGAATCAAGCCGTTCAAACAAAACGTGAAATCAAAAGTCAAGTTCAATTACTGTAGATCATCTTCTAAAAGTCGAGTTCGCTTCTGTATTCACCATATTAAGAGGGATGTGTCAAAATCTACCATGTGAGAGGAAATCCGCAACAACTGTATATCCAGTTAGGGTGATGTGTTTGAGATCAGGTCTACATCTACCATTGTGTTTGGAGCAATTGAGTTCTAGTTTGTGTTACGAGCAAATGAGCTACAAATCACAGCAGTTCAAATGTTCAATAATACACACTCCATCAACAAAACAGTTCGGAACCAAGATAAATCTATTGAAATATAAGTAGTTGCAGGTCAGGTTGAATTACAACAATAGCAGAACATCAGGAGAAACCCTCGCCATGGTTCGAAAATCCTCCAGCTTAATAGGGAGCACACATCAATAGATTGATCCCCCAATCTATACATAAGTGGCCATGAGCAAGAGAATTGCAGCACATCAATATTATCCCCCACATTTATTTGGTCCCCTTGAACATGTTTCACAAAGTTCCAACAAGTCCAAGCCTCTCCGGAAATATCCCAATCTTTGTTTTAAAATTTGCTGTTCGGATTGTATATCCTTCGCATACAATATCCAATAGAACATGGAATGTACTGTAACTTAGGGGTGTACTATTATTAATCCATTCACTTTTACTGCTATACGATTATGTACACCTATGCGAGAATGTATCTCCTCACCAAACAAACAGCACCTTATTGTTTAATCGTAAGCTACCAACCTAGGCCAGTCCAGACTGCCACTCCCACCTCAGATCCTCCGAGAATTCCATAAGTGCAGCTCGGGGGTCACCGTCTGAAACAGACAAGTAATACTGAGCAGTTCCATCATCAACTTGCATGCTTCTCTTCAACGAGTCAATGATCCTTCTCTTGCCTCGGTCAGAGGACACCCTATTGGGGCAGTTGACCATCTGATCAGGGCCTCCCTCGAGATAGAGTACGGCCACTTCCCTATTCGCATAGGGATCCAGCTCAATGTAGCATGTGCCGCCAATCAGAAGGTCAGGATTGCTCACAGGGATTAGCAACCTTTCCCTTGAGTATATCCCATGGTCGCTCATCATATTGTTCAAGCGTTTTATGTCCATAACCTACACATAAAGGAAATAGTTACTTCAAATGCCATACCTGCCTCCAAATTAATTACCCAGGAAATTTAAGGGTTTGAAAATACCAGTATATAAGCGATGTTCAAAAACAAGAAAACCTTACACAATTGAGGAGAGCATTACTACAAGAAATGAAAGTGAAAAGGCAACTAGATACCAATAGGAGTAACATAAATCAATCAGTGGCGGGTGGAGGTTTTCCAAGTGTCGACGGCAGTGGGTTTCTACCAGGTGGTCTCCGGCAGGCAGCAACAGGAGCTTGTTCCCTAGGTTCCGGTGATGGAGGTGGCAGCGGATCGTCCCTCTTCTGGTACCTGGTAGCTGGTTGTTGTTAGGGTTTTCTTGGTTGGGCTTGCCCCAATTTATCAGGGCATTGATAGGCCCTTTGGTGTTTTATGAGCTGATTGTATTTTGTGTATTTTTAGACCCTTAGGTTGTTGGCCTACGGCCTTTGTTGGGCTTTGTCCCAAAGGGTGTCCTCGATTAGTTTCTTGCCAATCGTTGGATTGGATCTCGGATTGGGTAGATGATTGCTCCTTAAGCATGATGTTGTTTCCTTACTCATATTAGAGGGTGTTCCACTAACAAAAAACAGGTCATCCTCTCATAATACATCATATAAAAAACCGTAAAAAACCAGTTTATTCTACACCCTTAGCAGAACACCCCCTTAGTCTTGTAACAATTTCAAGATTCATTAAATTTTTTTGCCGTTCAAAAAAAATAAATCAAACAACATTTGTTTTTTGGGTTGGGGGTTGAGTTATGGTGTTTTGAGAAGGCATGCGCCAATGCATGGGGACTTCTTCTCACAAGAAGCGATGTTTTAAAACTCGGCCTAGGCGGCGCCTGGCCAAGGCGTGGGTAGGCGGGTCATATAGTTGCTGAGACGATTAGTCGGGAATAAGTCAGAATTAGTCGGCGACTAGCCGGCAAGTCGGGATTAGGCGGAGAAAGTAGAAAAAGCTGGGGTAAAATACAGAATTTGCAATTTTCAGGAGGCTTTAGTGTAGTTTTATAAATGCATACAATACGTTTTGTACTAAGTAATAAATAAATCTCAATCGATCTGATCGTCTCACATTCTCACTACTTGGAGTGCTGATTGAAATCGATTCTCTCCTCCAATCTCTCTTCGATCGTCTCACTCTCAGTCTCATCGGTAAGCTCTCGTCTCTATCTCTCTCTGGACGTAGGCGCCTTGCCATGAAATGAAATGAAAGAAAACAAAAATAGGATGCACTTGTCATACGCAATAAGATGATAGGTTTTAAGTGGAAATAGAGGCATTGGATTCAATAGGTTATATATACCCCGGACGGTAATCAGACTATCGGTTCCACATGAGAGCTAGCACTTCAGAGGTTCTCTAAACTTCATGATAAGCACCTAATAATGTATAATTGTATATTCTTAGTGCTTAAAGACCTTAATTATGTTGCATTTATGATCATATAATTGTTGCTTTTAGTTGACATTGCAAGTTAAGTGTTTCCGAGTGTTTACAGGAAAATTCAAGTTAAATGGTGATCTGAGAGCGTCAAGAGTTGTCGGGGTAGGCCAAGGTCTCGAGTGTCTTTGGAAGTCCCTTCCCGAGTCTTAAAGGTTGTGTTTGGTTTGGGTTTTGGGTTTTGGTTTTTGGTAATAATTGGAGGGAGAAATAGGGATAATAATTAAAAATAGGGGTTAATGATTAGAGAGAGATAGAGAGAAAATAATTGAGAAAACCGGGTCGTGAAATAGAGGTATGCTATGAATTCAAATAAACCTCTCGTGCATTATTTCTATCAAATTAGGAACAATACTACAAAGATACAAATCAACTATCCGCATATTAGTACACATGAACTATAGACCTGTGGTAATATCAATCTGGGAGAAGTTTAAGAAACTAAATGTTAACCTTTTAACGTGTCATTAGCATGTTCTAAGAGCTCCGCCACAATGTATTAGAGAATCAACAATGTGTCTGAGTAGAAGTAATAAAAATATTGGAAAAGTATTTAGGCAAGCACAACACGTGTTCGGAGAGTGTCATGTCGTATCCGTGTCCATGATCGGCACGTGTCAGACATAGATACGTGGCCGGTAGATGTGTCCGTGTTTCTTAGGTAGCAACATATATCAACTTACAATGGATAAGGATAACAGTTCCAATGTGATTTCCATCATCATGTCAATATGTATCAGACTATTTAAGGAACAGTTTATCGATAATTCTCCAAGAATGTTATGGTGAAAGCACAGTTACACAATTCCCATCCTTATCACTTCATACCTAGTAGTTCAACCCTCAGCAGACCCAAACCCTTTTCTACTAGCAGTTATAGGCTAACAGAATTGATTTTTTTGGGGGAGACTCTTCGATACTAAAAAACCAAAAAAAAAAACAAAATAAGGGCAACTGAATGTATAAATGAAGCATATAGGCTTAAGACTACATAAAGACTAGGGAGTAACACAAGATCGCACTAAGCCAAATGAATCTTCGTTTACTACGATGCTCTTATTTGAAGAGTATGTCGCTTGGTATTCGTTGATAGTGTACATATATAGCGCTAAATTGCGAGTAATTGACGATATAAGAGATGCGGTGAACTCCCTTGAATTCTATACATCATTAGACAAAAACAGCTTTAATAGATAATTGATGATGTTGGAATAAACCTTAGACTTGAACTGAGGGGATACGATTGAGAAACTGAGGGTTTTCAGTTGAATTTGTTGATGACTGAACATATATAGCTAATTTTAGACGACAAAAAAAAAAAAAAAAAGGAGTAAAATTTGATGACAAGGAGAAACTTAACAGTTGCAATTATTGATATCATGGATTATTCAAGAAAAAAAAAACTGAGAGATGAGGAGTGGCTCCTATACTTGAAAATGGGTAAGACGAAATGGAGAAAATGAATCAGGAAGTGTTATCTTAAGATCACCATTCGTTGAAATCAAAGTTTAATAAGAATGGTCTTATGAAGTTCACTATTATGATGAACAGTACAAGACAAATAAAAAAAATGTTTAAAACAAGATTTTGGAACAAATTAGCTAAATAAATGGCGATATAAAAAAGGAAAATCATCCTATACAACATAAGCTATGGAGCAAGGGTACTTCTAAAACCCGGCATTTTCGTAACCGTAACGTACGAGGTACTGATCATTGCATGGTACTTCTAAATCCATACAGATACACGAAACAAGTGCCGAATCTTTTCTCTTTGACTTTTGCCGTATCCTAGAAGTACTCCACTATATCTAAAGGCCTATCAAACATATAAATGAAAACTATGTTGATAAGAATTCCCTTTTTTGGCATGAAACTATAATTTGATGTTGGATTCCCAATTGCCCAAGTCATTTAGCTATTTTATTTATTTGAAGTGTAATAATATATGGGCAATACCTTGCTCTATGTATAAAAATACATTTGTTATAGTCGGTAACCCAGCCGTACCCTTACCTGTACCGTACATTCTTTTGGTCTCGCTGTATGCATGTATCCCCGCACCCGTATCACACTAGTACCCGCAAGGAAAACATATTCAGCCCATATAGACGATGCTAAAAGAAAGAAGGAAAAAAAAAAATAAACAGTGTCGAGAAGGTGAGAAATGACATGACTCCCTTATATTTGATAACAAGAATTAATTTTAGTACCATTTCAGGAAACAGATTCGATGACAAAGTAGTTGGAACATAGGAGTTTTACAAGTTGAGTACACATATTTGTCATTTCCATCCTCAACTTAACTGCCTCAAGTTGGATAAGGGCAGTATAAAAGCTAAATCTTAATATCTATATAATTTTAACCTCTTCCAAAACCTATTCGCTTCACTGAATTACTACTTCATAAATTCCATGCACATACCCTAGATAACTTGATGCACATGGAAATAAAATATTGTCAAGTTTATTGTTTCGCTTTGACCTCATACTTCATAAATTCCATGCACATACCCTAGATAACTTGATGCACTGGAAATAAAATATTGTCAAGTTTATTGTTTCGCTTTGACCTCAGTTCTATTTTATCAATAGCACCGACTCTAACAAACCAACGTTTTCAACAAAGAGTTTTCAACAACGATTATGAGCGTCTTGCACAGAACCTATTAAGAATCTTCACCTACTAATCACATAATTAATCCACATAACAAGGCTAAACCAAACCAAGCCTTACGTTCCAATTCATTACTGTTGGCTACACGCATTAGTTTCGGGAAATGCTAAGATACACACTGTAGTGGGCTGGATCCAACAAGGATTGGTCAGGAGACCCGCCCCACTTGGGCCTGTCATAATGGAGCAGCCCGTGCCGCAACAAGGCCCGTTGGGCTGAAGTGTTAAGCCCAACCCTTTTTGTGTGACCCAGCATCTGATGGACGCATTGGGCCAAAGGGTTCTTGGCCGAAACTCAGTGTTCGAAAACTCGGTCTACTCGGACGAGTAGTCGTTAGTCGACAGGTGAACAACACAAGTAGGGTATAGTCGTTTAGTATATTCAGCCAGAGGAGTACTCGGGAATTAGTCGGGAAAAGTCGCCGACTAATTGGCACACCGTTAAGTCAGGAGTAGTCGCCAAATAGGCAAGACGGAAAGTTGTCGCACGATGTCAGAAAAAAGCGGAAAAAGTCAGGGTATAGACAGAAGTTTGTAAGTTTTAGTTGGCCTAAGTGTTATTTCAGGGTTACGGTATCATACTAACCTAAAGGGCTTCTGTTCGATCATCTGTTCCTTCAGTGTGGCTCCTCTCTCTCAATTTCTGTTACCTGTCTTCTCCTCTCTGATTGCCTTGTTCTCTTTCTTTTTTTTGGTCGATATGTGATTATGTTCTATGTCCAGCAGAAAACCAGTCATAGGTTCACTTTTGGTGGAGAAAAAAAAAACAAGTAATTGGCCTAGAAGCTAAGGTGCCCGGCCGCCGGGCTAGCACCTAGTGAGTTTTAGAACCTTGCCGAAACTTAAGGTTCGGACCCTCTAATGGCCCAATGCCTGTTGGATACCCGTTTGGGCTCAATGGTTCCGGTTTGGGCCAAAGGGACCGACCCATCAGCCGACCCGGGAGGCTGTTAGAGGAGTTACGGATAGCACATGGCTTTGTACACGTGGCCATTGAGAAGGTCCATCCAGAACCTTCTATAAGCACTACGTGGCAAAGCGGTAATTTGTGGCGTCACGAGCCTTTGCTGTTATTAGTGATATCACGTGCATGTGCCTAGCACATGTGGCTTGGAGAGCAAAAACATGGTGGCCTATAAATACCAAGGGATAAACTTTACGAAGGTACGCAATTCTAGATGTCAGAATACATTTTGAATTTCTCCTTTCTTCTCCAAGTACTAACTTGAGTTTCAGAGTGCCCTCCGGCGAGTGCAGCCGGGGGCACTAACTGGTTGCTCCATTTTGTAGGTGCTCGGAGCAAGGAAGGAGACAGATCTAAACTGACTAAATATTTTGTGATCCACCACCCCAAACACACCCATTTGGGTGTGTACGGTATGCACCTCTTTCAATTGAGAACACAATGAATTTTGGGTCAATGTTGTGCTTTTTCAAAACAAAAAAAAAAGGTCGTGAATTTGAGATTGATTTTATGAACTTTTATCCAAAATATTATGAGTCAAGGGCTGCGATCCGTACACGCTCAATAGGTGTGTGTATTGAAGCATTTCCCATCAGTTTTTTCCATTATGAAAGATAACAGATTCCTGCTGAACCATTTCTAAAAAGAAGGATACCATGTCAATTTAGGCCTTCTCCCAGCATTTCTATTAACTCCAATTAGAAAGTACCTTTGATCACTTGAGTATTTACCAATACCCGATTGAGCTGAATTTTTTAGTAGTTTTCTAACAACCAATTCATAAATAAAAAGCGGTTCTGATTTCCAAATCACAAGATACAATATACCTCACCGAATGTTGGTGAAGTTACCTGGCCGGGAACAAAATTGCTCTCTCTCTAGAGAGAGAGAGAGAGAGAGAGAGAGTATACCTGAACAGAGTATTTGACAGCGAGGCTAGCCACAGAGTCCACGCGAGCTAACCGGTGCGAAATCGCGAACCGGCCGAGACTATTGTCTCTCCAAAATCCACTCGAGCTAGGGTTTCCCATCACTTCCTTCAACTTCCAGGGCGATCTGAAGGCCCTGGTCTGCAACTCCCGATCGGACGCCAACGAGAACCAAAGCCGGCACACGCAGGCAGCCCTTGCTAGATCGGCCAAAGGGAGATTCTCGAATATAGTCCGAAGGACGTCCTTGCATGCTAGAGCTTCAATATTGGAATTCATCGGAGGCAGGAGGGCAGTCTATGGAGGTGTCGTCGGATCAGCTCCTCTCCTGTTCCGTGTGCGTGTGCGTGTGTGTGTGTGAGAGAGAGAGAGGCAACGGGCCCGCAGGGTATTTGTGCAGGATCATCAACCAACCACCCATCCCTCATCTATTTCATTTTCCTAGTCTGTTTATTTTGGAAACTCAAAATTTTATGTTATAGTGGTATTTAAATTTTATGTTGTAGTGGTATTTATAAGAAAAAATTAGAGAATATAATTGTTTATGGGTTTTAAAGTTCTTAGGAAATAGTCTTAATTCTTTAAAAGAATTATGTTTCAATTCCATCTCTTAAAAAAATTCATTCCTACATTTCTTTCTTCTAATCTTTCGAAACTTCCGCTCTCTTAATACTCTTTTGTAATCTTAACACCCATTAATACTCATACGGAGTATTTAGCTTTAAAATAAGTACGAAAAATTCTAAAATTACAAATCATTAAAAGACGTACAAAACTATAATTTTGATACTAATATATTGATGAAAGCACATATATCATCACAAACTAAGAAAAAAAGATTACACAAACTTCCAAAATACATGGATTATCTCGAAAACTGATTAAGCAAAATTTTATCGTAGAAGAAGAAAAATAAAATTTATTATAAATGTTTTTGATAAATTCATGATAATAACATCTATTACAGTATAATACGTCACCGAAACTAATTCGAAACCCAAGTGCTCAAGTTATTTATGAATCATAATAAGGGCAATGATTTTCTCATTCCTTTTTCAATAGATGCACTTTATTTCTTGTCTTTTAATAAAAACATTACACATAAAAAATACATTAGAAGACAAAAAAATGTAGCGCATTCATTAAAAAAAGAGAGTGAAAATTATTTCCGTACAATAAATTTATCACAATAGCTGAATCAACCATAAGTTAAATCCACTAGCTCGAAACACAAGGGGCCAAGTTCTTTAGAAATTATAAATAAAAAAATATAGTTATAATAATTGAATCCTAACATAAATATTTCATCACTTTTACCAGTTAGACTACAGAAAGGCTTGGGTCTCTGAATAGAAGCAGTAAATAACTTCTCATATCATGATTCAACAACTCGAAGCAGCAAATCATATTAAACAAATCTAAGCTTGAGGGGTACCCAAAAAAACCCAATTTCCAAAGGTTAACCCATTCTAAGATGGGGTAAAGGTTTGTCTAACAGCATATGATTGTATACAGGAGTAAAAGCTACAAAGAAATTGAGAAAGATCGAACTAGATGATTGGCAAACCAGAAGAGATTTGGATCCCCGGAAAATTAGCTACAAGCCTACAACAGAAAACATGCGGTATAACACAACATAAACACGATGTCTTTCTGTTTAAAGTAACTCCCTTCCAAGATGGACAGCAAAACCATCACCGGCCATAACCATACGTGAAAGACCTCAACTTGCCCATCCGTGACCAAGTCCATATGCATCCACATAGCCAGCAGCGTGAGCATGATCATGACCGTGACCATGATTGTGATCATGTTCATGGCCACCAAGAACATCATGAGAGTGGGGATGATGATGGAGGCTGCCTCTTGATTCTTCGATCATCTTCTGAATATGCTCTGGTACTGGCTCTTCCTTGCTTTGTCTGACTGACTTTGGCAATTTGGAAAGAAACTGAAAAATGCTTCCCGCTATATCATCTGCATCATCCTGAAACACACAAAAGTTGGGCTTTCAGAAAATTTGACAGCAGTAACATGCAAGATACGACTGGAACACCACATTTCTATAATTCCGTTAACATATGCAGAATATATTCGCCAATTACAGACTTTATCAGAGTAAAGCTACCTTTCCAACTCCCAAGATTGTACAGTGAAACGACATTTCTGTAGCATCAAAAAGTACCAAGTCTGGGAGTCATTACAAAATGTGTCGTGATTTTAAGAAAGTCATTCCAAAGTCCCTTCAGAGTTCAGACATCATTTAATCTCAACTCCACTGGAAATCAAATCCAAGAGAGTACCCACATTTCTTGCTTGGATAACATTTATTTCAGGATAACAGCCAAGTATGTAGCTCTCCTTTTCCATTGACATGATAATTAGGAAGCAATGAAGCATCACGGTCCATGATCTATGCATGTTACATAGACTCTCCTTAAAAATTTACTACTATTATATTAATTTTTTTTTAAATTCATAAATGAACCCCCTAAATTTGGTGGTGACACCACTGGATAACTCCTAAAAATTCATAAAAATTGCTTCTTTGTGTGGCTTGTTTGAATCCTAGTCACTCATTTTGTTCTTTTGATAACGAGAGGTTAATCTGCCTTGCTAGGTTGAGCTTTAAATGTGATTTTTGTTGGAACAAGATTTTTAGTTGCCATTATTGTGATGTTTTTCTTTGATTTATGGTTGATAAAAGTATTTGACGTTTATGAATGACTCCACGCTTCCGAACTCATGGAGTCGCCATTGCATATTACGCATGAAATGCTGTATAAGCCCTTGAAAGACCATTTTATCCAACAAAATACAGAAAGTAGATTACAGAATATAAATGTTCTGTCTGTGTCCCCAAGTTCTTGGACGTGGAATTTTAATGAATATGACATTTAGACAAATACCCAAGCCCATGCTAAATGCTAACTTATCAAATAAGAAATTGGATACAGCAAGGCAAGTTCTTATGGAACATGAGTCAATAGCAAGGATTCTTGAACACCTCACACACCTGCACCTGAACCTGAACCATCATATCCTTTTGCCTCTAATAGCCATATTATTCATGTAAGACCGCATCGAACCGAGTATAAGTTCACAATCCTAGATCTACTTCTACCATGATAAAAGTACTTGTCAATAGTATCAGAAACACTCAATCAAGGACAAAAATATGAAACTAAGAATCAAACCAATCTAGGAGAACTGCTAGTAACTAAAAATCAAACCGCCTACCATTTGGTTTATGGTGGTTAGATTCGCAAAAACCCAGCAAGCTGCTAAACTAGGGGTTGATTAGAAGAAAGTACCATGAAAGTACCCTCGTCTCCCAAATAAAAAGCATAAAAGAAGCAGCCAACAATAACCCAACTCCGAAAATCAGAACTTGAAATGATTCCGTCATTTTTCTTGGACTTAGGGCCCGTTTGGTTAGCTTTGAGCAAATACAATAGTTTGGCTGACTGCTAATGCTTATGAGCTTAACTCGTCAACTACAATAGAGCAAATAAGCAAATGAGTTTCCTAACAACTTTTGCTTATTTGGTGTCTTGCTCATTTGCTTAGTTTAAGCAAATAACATACAGACCCTAAGAAGTTTTCTCGCGAAGTCTAGACTCATGTGTAGACCTCATAGGCTTTGTTTTAAGTTTTCGAAGTGGGTATCCTCTGCCTTACCAAGAGAGGTGGTAGCATCATGCTTCTACAAAGTAAGTCCCACATTGCCTACGTACAAAAGTGCAATATGATGATATATGTTAGGAGTGCACCCTCACCTCAAGAGCTACTCTTTGGGGCTAAGTTCTGACCATGACTGCAAAATGTTCCAGACTGTAGGGCTGTTTAAGGTACATGTCCCTGGCCCACACGACAGTTGTTTCAGAGTGATCATGTTGTGCGCAAGTGAGGCTTGTGAAGCAAAGCCCCACCTCTCCGGTTACAAAATTAAGGTGCCATAAATAAAAGTGGAAGGCACCCTCTCAAATAGGATTTCAACCAAAAAGCTAAAGATGAAAACGCAATTTTGAGATTGGATTTACTAGAAAGCAAGGGAATCTACTTATAGTTTTCACTGTGTTGCTCCTATTGGACGTGATATTATTCGAAGCCTTGTTTATTTAACATGATCACTGCTTGAACAAACCTTGTACGAAGCTTAGGAATTGGAGGGACATTTCTCTCCATGTAAAGTATTCTTGAAAGAGCCTTGCAGGATGTCGATAATAGAAACCAAATGCAAGAGATCAGAACCTCCACATGGAACAAGGAAGACATATAACACTTTCTAGTCTTTCTCTACTGAATTTCATTTACATCAACTTCTTAAGGGCTTATGTCCATGTATCGCCTTCTTTATATAGGAGCAGGAATAATTGAATGAAAAACAAAGAAAAACTTTATTCACAAAACGTAACACATGCAACACGCATGATGCTGCCGGAACAAAAGGAAACCTATACACAGAATTTTTAAATAAATAAAAAAAAAGTGCCCAAAAGAATACTTGCTTTATTGTAGCCTCAGAAGCACAGATATGACACGGACATGCGGAGCAGATACGACAAATTGGGAACACATCGAATAAAAATATATTCATACACTGCAGATGTATCTTATGAACAAGTATAAAATATCAAAACATATTTCTAGCAAATAAAGCTACAAATCACATAGTTCACAGCATGACTGTTCATGAACTGAACATCTAGAAAATTTTGACTCCGACCAAGTTATAAAATATGTTCTTAACGACTTAACCCGGCCCAAGTGTGTCCTGGGGTGTCTACATCACCTCCGAGTAAAACAAATAGAAAATTTGGACACGTATTTAGGCATGTTTGACACTTGTCCGAAGAGCGTCTTGTCGTATCCGACATTGGTCGAACACGGATACGTGAGGCTGGTAGAAGTGTCCGTACTTCCTTGGTTGCAGCCACCCAAGTTTTGGAAGCAATCATTCACCAAAAAAACAAACAAACAAACAGAGCCTGAAGGTAGCTATAAGGTTATCAGAAGCACTTCTTGGCTGAAAACACGACCTTCAAAAGGTGAGTTCATCAAAGAAGCAAGGGCTGACTCCATGTCAGTTGAGATGGTGACAAGTTTTTCTTTGATGAGAAGCGAGAAGGTGATGTGACAGAGTCAAATGATCGAGTAACTAGGTGTCTATGGCACTCCACAGATATTTTAATCAATCTTTTCCAACTATCATTGATCAACTGTGTTTTAAAGGAATTTCAGCTTCACAAGTCATAAAAGATTAGATAAAATCAAAATAAAATCAAATACTTTCGGTGGCTTATTTATTTCAGCACACGTGACTGGCAAGGCAAAAGGCAATTTGAGGTTCTGAGGTCATGGCAGGGAAAACTGTTTCAAAGCTAAACCATTTTCTTTAGTTGAAAAAAGGGACTGCCCGACTTCACCCTTTTTTCCTGCTAGACAGTAGAAGCAACTATTTTTCCTCCATGCAACAGCCCCAATACATATTTCCAAATTATGGCCATGATTTGGAATTCTGTACAATAAAGCTTATTGCCCATAAAACACGCCCAAAATCAGCCAGAGTTCCATACCTAGCAGTCATTGTCCAATTGTGAACTTCATCGATTGCTAGAACAAAAATTAGCAATCCAAACTGATAAACCTATACCTCCTATTGTACGATGCTAGATAGCCAACAGGAATTTGTGAAGCCATTGAAATCCAGAAACTCATTACAATTCATAGAAAATCAACAATTTCTAGAAGCAAAATCAACCATCACAATTCACATCATGAACAACTAAACATGTAACATCCAATTCTTAGCAAGTGCAACAAAATGCAGTCAAACATCTGAATTCATCATATTCTTCACAAACACAAATGCGAAAGAAAAAGGGGGATTTATGATGGTCACCTGAGGCCAGCGTCCACCAGAATGTGTGACAAATGATGCCTGCGGGAGCACACTGGCAACTCGGTGGCCCTCCTCGCTCCATTCCTTAGACCAACCACTAGACCAAACCACTTGCATTGGTAAACCCTTCACGCCTTCTGAACTACTCCATTCCACCAAATCAAAACTACAATTCATCTTCTTTCCCATTCCCACTACCGATCTCCTCCCATCCCTTCCCTTCAAAAGAATCCTATGAGCCTCCACGTCCAAACCACCACCACCACCACCAACTGATTTCGAACAGCACAACTCAAGGACCCTCCCAAACACAAACTTAAACCCCAAAATAATTTCCCTAACCACCGGCACTCGCAATACCCACAGAGGCAAAGCAGTGAAAATCGATGTGGTAGTATCAAGAAGTGTTACACTCCTCACTAACCCCGGATTTTCCAACACCCAATTCGCGCCCAAACCCAACGCCGAATCATGTAAAACCAAATCCACAGGTGCTAATCCTAAAGAGTCAACCACTTGCCCTAAAACCCTTCCCATCTCTTCACTGCCCAATTCTATAGCCTTAACAACCTCTCTCCTCGTAACCCGAACATCATTTCCCTCATGATTCACATACCCCTTTTCAACCAACTGATCAAACCCCCAAAACAAACCCTTCTCTTTAATCTCCTTATAAACCTTCCAAATCCTCTCCAAACCCCCACTCTCACTCTCTTCCATAACCACAAACGATTTATCCGAAAACCCAGAACCGGGAAGATCGATAGCAACAGCATTAAGGCCTTTTCGCCCCAAAAACTCAACTATATTCCTAAAAGTATAAGAACTACATCCCAACCCATGTACAAAAAGTACACTGTCTGACTTAACTGGGCCATTTTGGATAGTGAAGACTTCAATAGGTGGGATGTTAGGGGTAATCTGGACCTTGATGGATCGGCCCTTGGAGTAGTGGGTGCGGAGGTTGGTGGGGAGAGAGAGGAACCAGGCTTTGGGGTCTTGTGGGGAGAAGTGGGTAGAGAGAGAAATGAAGAGGAGGGTGGTGAGAGAGACTAGGAGGGTGAAATAGAACCAGAAAGTGAATGGGTTTGGTGTGGGGGTGGGAGCAGGGGATGGGGATGGGGGTTTGGGAGGTGGGTTTTGCGAGTGTGTTTGGGGTCGGGGTTCTGGTTCTTCAGTTATGAGTGCCATTGGTTAGTGTTGAAAGGTCGTGGAGAACTAGGAGGGTGTATAGACTATGGACTGTGTTCAGATCGGACTACGATGGAAATGAAATGGGATGAGAGAGAGAGAGAGAGAGAGAGAGAGTGGGGGGAAGGAGTGAGAGCATAAAGTGCGCTTTCCCAGCATGTCAAGGGGAACTGATTTCCGAAGGAGGAAGAAAAAAAAAAAAAAAAAGAGAGAATTTGTCTACGGGAACTAAGGTGAAATTCCACAGAGGCCCATCATCTATGCCTGTTTTCCACAGATTCCCTTAACGCTTGAAAATTCCCAAATAGATCCCATCATCTATGACCATTACGCAGCTTGACCCCTTGTATTACATTTTCGTTAAGTAGCTAGGGAAAATGTTACAAATTGGATGGAATTACCTTTGTTTTTCAATACATACACACATACTTAAATTAAATTAAACTACCATGCACTTTTTTTTATAGAAAGAGAAAGAACTTCATTGAAATAAAAATAGTACAAGACACAAATCCAAGGGGAGACAACTAGAACCAAATAACAAAAAAAAACAACCACAATGCGAACTCCAATAGGATTGTAAAACAACACATGGCACAGAACAAGAAATAAAATCGCCCATTATAGCACCTACAAAAGACCATTATAAAATAATAACAAATAAAGGCTACTAATTAAGTACATGACGTTGTGGTGCTCAGAGTAGATGAGGGTCACTGAAGGTATCTTCAATTATATGGATCGTTTGCATTTAGTGCTTGCATATATTTGCAAGGTGTGAGCATTTAGAGCATTGCCAAGATTCAATTAAGTCTTGAATTTCAATTACGTTTAGTTTGACTGTGACAATATCCATCATCAAAATTGTTGTTCCTCGTTGTCCAGATCCATTTAGAATTGAGATTCCTCATCTTGCGATCGGCTGCATCATTCGAATCATTGTCCCTAAAGGCCATGATTCGCTTAAGTCCTGAGATTCCTCACCAACCTTCATCTCATCTTTTTCTCTCTCTTCCCTCCATCTAGGCTAAGCCAAATCAAGCCAAGTTCTTTATTTCTCCAATCCCGTAACACATTAAAATAATCTTTCAAACACTTTATGAGCAATCAAAAACAATATTAACATCAATCACCAATAAATCAAAGAAAAATTTTCAGTTGAGTTTTCACCTCAAAACTAAAGCAATTCCAACACATAAAAATGAAATTTTGTTACCAATAGTTAAAACTAATACAATAATTAAACAAGAAAATAAACTATGCAAAATTAGTTTAACTAGCTTAGTTTTATTTCTAATTTTTTTACAAATTGTGCATGCATTCTAGTATTTCGTTTATCCCATCCCAGCATAATTTATTATGAATGTCTAAAAAAAAATTATAATTATTTCTAAAGATAGGAAGAAGTAATTATAAGTTATTTTCATGCCCTAACTTTTGACTTCTAATTTTACCCCATTTATACGTGTTTTTTGAACTTTTAAATTATTTGTAAAAATATTATTTGTAAAAATTATTTCTAATATTCTAATCTTCTATTCCTCTTATCCAAACATATAATATTATAAATTTTATTTTAATAAATAAATAAATTATGAATTTTTATCTGCCCCAAAATTCAAAAAAACGAAAACTTTTATAGATGAGGTGTCAGTGTGGGTGATTTTTATAGATGAGGAAGTTAGTGTGGGCAATTTTAAAAGGGTAAAATCATTATTTTCTTTCATCCCGTTAACTAGAGGTGTAAAATCGGATCGGATTGGCAAAATCAATCAACTCTTTGATCCCATCTTTTAGAAAATCCAATGGAAAAAGTCTCATGTTTTCCGATCCGCGAGTCATGGATTCTCGGTTTTATCCACGGATTACATGTCATACGTAAATAAGTAACAAAAACATGATTAAAATAAAATCCTAAAAAATCTAAAGTATAAAACAAAGAGACCTTAGATGGAACACTGATGGAGCCACAACTTAAGCACTAGTAGAAGCATATAACATTACATAGTGGAATAGAAACAAAGGCACTTTAATACAAAAAAATAGTGAACAACTACTAAATTTTCCAATACAAATGCATAAACATAAATAATACAAATTGACAATATTTATAGAGATAACAAAGATTACTCGTATCAAATTGACAATATTTATAAAAGTGATAAAATTATTTATATATACATACATATATATATATTTTTTAAATTATATATAATACAAATCTCACGGTCCGGATCGGTTAATCCACGGTTTCAAAATCAAATCCTGTGTCCAGATCGCGAGTCACGATTTATTATTTTTTGAATCAATTTTATTAATCTACTCCGGTTAAAATCAAAACGTATTTTGGTCCTGGATCATTCACATTCACCGATTTTTTTGTGCAGCCCTACAGTTAGCTGAGTTAGCCTTTTTCTTTTTTTTTTCATTTCTTATAGATAAGGGGGTTTTCTTGGACGATTTTAAACATTAGGGCTCGATTGGGTGAGGGATTAATTTCGAGTGGATAAAATTTGGACGGGGGATAAGATAGTAGAGGGTGTTATTTTTGGGGGGTTGGCCAATATTGATGTGACTTTTATAAAGGATGGATAAAAAAGTAATTAGTTTGGATAGGTATAAAAAAAAGGGGGATAAAATAGTACGCTCTCCATCCCAAATTGCGGGCCCCTCTTTTTATTTTAGAATATCCCAAAATGTTGGTCCTATTTCTATAAACAACTATCAAAATATGTAAAACTTCCTGTTTTACCCTTAAAAGTATTATTTCTCTCCCAATTTATTTCACAGGTTTTGAAATTCGTGTCATTTTTAAATCGTTTATATCTTATAGTATATAATGTTTTTCATGATTTTTAAAACTTTGTATAAAACAACTAATTGAGATCTATCAAACAAGATTCATATTGCATATTTTTTGAGATCCATCTTGAAAGATATAAACAATTTAAAACCACTTAATAAACTTCTCAGTTTTTAATGATAATTTTGGAACTCTAATATAATAATTTTGTCTCCTTAAAAATTTGGATGCCCCAAAAGAGGGATTGGGGGTGCCTATAGTGACTCACTAAACCTATGTCGTGAAATCAGATCGTCGATTTGGTAATCAATTTATCCTACACATAAATTGGTCTGGATTAATTACATTTAATCTAGACCGTTAATTGCCGAATCGACGGTCGTGATTGCTCACTACACTAGTGTAGCGAGCAAACTCACTATAGGCCCCCCGGTTCCCCAAAAGGGACGAGCAATTTGGGACGAGGGAGTACTTGGTTTGGATGAGGGATAAAATGGAATGGGAGTAAAGGTTCTTTTGTAATTGAAATGGAGGAGGAGGGGGATAAAACAAGCCTTATCCGGCCGGATTATTTTTGGACACCTCGAAACCCATCTAAATTTTATTCGTCTGTGCCCTCCTTCAGTCGTGTCACGCCCTCGATTTTCAACATAAGTAAATAAACATTTTCTCCACAAAACATCTCAATAAAGTCATATTTTAGTCGCAAATAAACTCACAACGTTCATATTAAAAAGGAACTATAATATAAATTCGGTACCCTGTCCCATAAAACATGTCTTAAAATACTACATTCTTTCAAAAAAAAAAAAAAAAAGGCTTTACAATGCTTCAAATAATCCTTCATGTCCTCACTCTATTATGCACATTAACCACTCCATCTAATACTCCAAGCAAATACCTAAAAACAACAGGAGTAAGCATTCATTTCGTCCAATAGAGGTTTTTTTAACAAATACATAAATGTATAAGCAAAGCATAACAATAATGATGAGTGATACGTTTCAGGATTTACAAATAAACCTCTAGGCGTAATACTCATCACTACTACTAGATTAATCGTCCTTACATATCTCTTACTCGCCCCACATGACACGGAATTTAGTCTATCTGTTATAGCCCTCCCATCACTCTGCGTGACTCGTCTTATTATTACCACTAAATGATACTTCACACTTTCCTCAAAACCCTACAACTGGGTCTGACGACCATCACAAACCCATCTTTGAAACACCATCAAGGTCAAACTAGCACATTCACCATTTATTTTCCTTTCCTTCCAATCACTCTGTAAATCACAATTTCATTATCATTCATTTCACTCAAGCACAATTAATTATCCTCTATCAAGTTCATAAAACATGTTTGTCGACTCGCGGCAATCAATGGCATATGGGTAACTACTACTTATAGTATAGTATTCTATACATGTCCAAGCATTTCATAAGCATTCACACACCATACACAAATCTATGTATTAATTCCTTATCCATCCACGTGTCATACAATACTCATCATGTGTCTCTTTGGATCTCACAAGTACCCATGTGTACTATAAGTCCTCATATGTTCAACAAATACTCAACAAGTCTTCACCTGTGTCCCACGAGCATCCAAGTGTCTGACATGTATTCAACAACACCTCATTGTATCTCACAAGTACCCATGTGTCATCTAATTATTTAACAAGTACCTTATTAGATCCCACAAGCACTCTAGTGCCGCATGTGTACTCAACAAGTATCTCGCAAGTGTCCCATAAGTATCTCGTGTCCTACAAGTGTCCACGTTTTCCATAAATACTCAATAAGTGTGTCCAGTATCCCGCAAGTGTCCACGTATCCTACAAGTATCCTTATCAAATATAACTCATTCGTTCAAATAACATATCCATTGTCCATTTTGTTGCGTATTGTGTGTTAAGTGTACGAGAGTGGTATGACTATCACCGTACTCGAAGAACAACCGACTAATATGAGCAATGATTATGAGATATGCACCATGATCAAGTAAAAAAGCTTAAACAACAGTTATTTCAAGCCCACGATCGAACAAAGATCAAAAGAGGTTGAAAGTAGTATCAAGTGTTTAGATACTTGAGGTATTCAAATAAATTTCCTTGGTATCCATACGAATCAATATTTTAGACACATGAGGTATCCATACCAATTTAGTTAGAAGGCGAACAGACGCACGCTGGGTATTGATACCAACTTAGTTAAAAGGCGAACAGGCGCACGCTGGGTATCGATACCAATAACATATACATGGGATAGTATCGATACCAATAATCACGCATTTTTCTGGTATCGAAATAACTGACGCACGCTGGGTAACGATACCAGCTTAAATTGGTATCGATACCTAGAGTGTCTTCGAGCAAATTTTTAGATTTTGGTATTTTCTCGCAAACTCATCAAGCATGGCTTAAACCCAGAAATCTAAGGTATCAACTACCAAAATACCAACATGAGGTGAGATGATATATATTGTAATCTAACATGGGGATTAAGTCATCAAAGCAAACATTCAACCAACACCCAAGTCAAAACCCTAGAAACATGGATTCTCAATAAATCAAAGAATTATGATCAAAGTTCATGTATTTCTACATCATAAACACTACAATCAAAGGTAAGAGATACAAGAAACCCCTACCTCTTGGATCTAAATCTCCTCCAAGCCTTGAGCTCAAAACCCTAGCTCCTTTAACCTTGTAACCCACCAAAAATCAGCCCCTCAAGCTTTCCCATGTACAATCCGAGCTCCACAAGGTGTAAGGATGGTAGATCTATGTTGGGTTGAGGTGAGTTTTATGTAGATGTGGGTGAGTTGGGAAGATGGTGGAAGAAATCAAGATATAGAGAGAGGAAATGGAGGGCTAGCCAATATGTGGGGAAAGGGAAAAATAAATTTCTCTCTCCTCTTCCTAAAACCTCACACCCTAATTACACCTTACATCCCTAATCTCCTTAATGTGCTACTAAAAGGCCCAAAACCAATTCACTTTCCACATTGATCTGCATTCCAATATCTAAAACAATTTCTCAATATTCTCCTAAATTTAAACCAAAAAATTTTATGCGAAATTCTAGGTGTTCATAGGTCGGATTAAAATCAGAAGGGGAGAAAGCTTATCCGGGGTGCATTTTGTGCACCCAAATTAAGCCAAACCTTTCACATCAAGCCCTCATTCAGGCAGATAAGTTATCCAGCTCTCCCTTTTACCTCATCCAACCGACCCATTAGGGAGTCTCCGTAGCAAAAAGATATAAATGAAAAGTCTCTGTGGAATTTCACCTTTTTTTATACTTCCTCTGTCCCCATTTTATAGTCCGTCATTCCATTCTAACATGATAGAAAATTGATTATATTTTTCAGTTGGTAATACTTTTTATAAGCAATACCAAACTTGTTTGATAGATCTCAATTAGATCTATTTAACAAATGTTTCAAAATCACCTAAAACATTATAAATTATAAGATATAAAAATTAAAAAAGTGACACAAACTTCTAAAAGGGACTATAAAATGGGGACGGAGAGAGTATATATATACACACCGGCGATCCTGTCAAGGATCCCGGATTTCCCGGATTGAGGCATTTTCGGTGTTTTGATGCTTTTACAAATTGTTTTGGGGAAATCCGAGCCGTCCAATGTGTTCAAAAGGTGTTTTCCAAGGTCCACGCGGGAAATCTTCAAAAAAAAATACCCGGAAGGGCTTGATCCAAGTAGTTTTTCGCAAAAACTGTAAATATAAAGTTTTTGCGAAAACTGCTTGGATCAAGCCCTTCCCGGTATTTTTTTTTGAAGATTTTCCGCGTGGACCTTGGAAAACACCTTCTGAACACATTGGACGGATCGGATCGTCAAAAAAATATCGGGAAGTGGAGTCCCGGATCCGGGACTCCCGGACTAGAACCGGACTCTATATATACATATACACATATATACATGGGATAAACCTCTAAGAGAATCTCCACCCCTTACCCAAATTTTTACCTAAATTTGAGTAAAAACTTGATTTGGTATGGAGTACTCCAATGAGCAAAAGAAAATCTAGACATAAATTTGAGTAAAAGCCTCATTAATGGCATTGTTATAAATTTGAGGAGGGAGAAAATGACCTTCATAATTTGATGTTGGATTTGGTTCTCACCAAATTTGGTGAAAATTTTGAGTAATATCAAATTTGGTGAAGGAGTGAAATAGGCTTTTTTTTGGTATTTTTTACTCAAATTTGAGTTTGATATTGAATTTCGGTAACAAAAATAATTGTGACACAAATTTTATGTCACAACCAACCACAATCCTACTTACATGACGTGTGGGGTAAGTAGCCGAGTCTGCGAACTGTGAACAGCTTCCACCCGAGCCTCATCTTTCCATATACAAAATCTCTCTCTCTCTCTCTCTCTCTCTCTGTCGCTCTCTTTCCCCAAAATGTTGGAGTTCACAGCATCTTCTCTCTCCCTCTCAACGCCCACCATAATGTCTCGCTGTTCTTCTCAGCTCCACCCCCGCTACTTCCGCTTCTTCTCGCTCTCGCTACCCATTTTCAGTAAATTCAAAACCAGGCCCTCGATTTCCAACACTTCCCAAAAACTCCCCCTCATCGTCGTCCGTAGTAGCTCCGGTTCCGTTACCGCCAAACCCTCGTCGGAGCTCAGAAAGAAGCGCGCCGATTCGAAGCCGGACGACAAGCTTCGAGCCCTCCGTGAACTATTCTTGAAGCCAGGGATTGGCATCGATGCTTATATTATCTCTTCTCAGGACGCCCATCAGGTCTTTATTCGCAGCTTGTTTTTGCAGTTTTTTATTGGTGTATTGTAAAATTTGACCTCGGTTTTCTCGCTTTTAACCAATTCTTTTGAGCCATGTGACATAAAATTCAGTGACTGCTCCAAAAATATTTTTCAGGGTAATTAGTAACTAGCATGAACACAGTGCCATGCACTGCAATTGAAAGAAGAAAGATATCAAGAACGTATCTTTTGACCGCAATGTATGCAATTATGTAAATACAGATAAATAGGTAAATTGATTTGATTGTTCCCTAACTAATAGGGTTTTTCAAATTCTAAGTTATGTTATTGTTTGGACCAATTGGATATCAAAAGAATTAAAACCTAATTACCTAAATGTATTTAGAAAATAAGTTAGGTCTCTTGTCACACTCAGGCTTCTCTTGAAAACACCCCTGCAATGGTATATAGTATGGATTATCGATGTATGCACCAACTTCAATTATATGTTATATAATTAGTGATTAAGTTTTATACAGTAAAAACAACTTACAAACTCACCAAACTTTGTAACTGCCTCTGTCAAGTTTTTCTTTTGAAATCGTTGCATAATTGCTAACCGTCAACGGGTAATTGATTTTCACATTCTCTTTTTTAATTGTTGCCCTCTTTTTTTTTTTTATCTTCGATTCACGTGATTTTCTTCAAGTATCTTTTATGGAAATTGAACAAATAGAAGGGTAATGTCATATAATATAACATGAATGATGGTAGATAAAAGTGCAAATGGTTTAAAGGGGCGTGTTATAATCACTACTCATATCAACCAATTAAGTACATCTCTTTCAAGGGTTAAGAATAGAAGAAATAAAATAACTTATATAGTAAAAACTAAGGGATTTACTTATCTTATCGTTAAATAATAGTAAGTTGTAATCCCACAGGTTAATATAGCGATAAGTAGAGTATTTTGGTAAATCTTCCAAGCTATGACGGTCTAGGGCCTTTCTTAGACTTGACACCTGAACAATAGCTGTGGTACCATAAAAGTTATGTACACATACTATGAGGAAAAGATACCTTAAATGCTATAATACCCCCCCTGAATTAAATCAAATTTGAAACAGCACATTATGTAGGTAACAACTCAACAACTTGTTTGGATGCTTCAAAATTTGCAAGTTGGATGCATTTTTACTAGTGATGAATATGTTTGCCCCTGGATATAAATAAGAAAATATGTCCGTTGCCAATTATAGCAGAGGCACAATAATTTCACATACCAGGGCATAATTCCATTCTTATGTAGATAATCCAACTTTATATCCCGCTTGTGTATAGTTTATATGTGCCTTATTGGACTATATAATTGGCTGGGCTAATTATATGCACATTTTTAGTCCATGATTTAGAAAGTGGGATTGTTTTAACAAGAACAAGGTTATGCACAGGAATTAAAATTTCTGAGTGTATGCTGTCTAGATCTAGGGTTTAACACCTCAAACAGGCTTATTTTTACAGTATAGGTTGCGATTGGGCTAGGCCTCTCAAATTTGAATAGATCTCAGCAAAATATGTAGAGAGGTGATTTAAGGTTTTAACGAGATTTTCCTGCAAAGTTAGGGTTCTGATGTCTCTGGTGGGTCTCCGGCATGATCAATGGCCAAGTTTGGCTCTGGTTCCCAATTCATGCAATCAAACTAAGGAAAATAGATTCATTTGAGGGAAAATAGATTGAGGTGGTTTGGACATATCTATCGTAGACCTCCAGATGCAGTAGTCATGAAGAGTGATATGATAGTGGGGCTAGGGAAAGAGGAAGACCTAAATTGACTTTGGATGCCGTCATACGAAAGGACTTGGGCGTATCAAACCTAAGTGAAGAGGTTGCCCTAGACAGAGTTCAATGGAAAAACAGGATTCATGTAGTTGACCCCAATCGATTGGGACATAGGGCTTGGTTTGGTTTTTTCAAAATGACAGAAACTAGCACAAATAGCTATATTGCTGTATGGATGCCAATTCGAAATTAAAGACCACACTTGCCCGTTGCATCTTTGGACTGCCTGTAGTTAAGATTTCTAATTTTCTCGGAGTATTGATATTTTCAATGGCATGAATAACATTTATAAGTTTACGACAAATAAAATGACGTTACAGTTCGACTCCGATGGCACATTTAACTAGTCCCCCAAGAATAGTCCCTTTCCAAGTTTTCTGAACAGTCTGGGTTTCAAGAAATTATTGTGTATGAGCTTGTGGGGGAGATCTAGGGATAAAGCTTGAAAGCCTGTGATTTAGCAACCTCTGACCATTAATGTCAATTCCAATCTTTCATTCACTCCATGAATAAGTAAGTATATGCATATGTATTTATATATGTTCAATATGTAGTGTAGACAGTTTGTTTGATGTTATATTCAACACCAACCTAATGTTTACCTAAGGCTAACTGCAAGGGAAACTAGAGCAACATTGGTTTGTGAGATATCCAAATGCCTAAGTTGAACTGATTTGAGTTTCTTTTTTTGATTGAAGTTATCCCTAAGCTCCTCCAAGTGAAAGTATTCCATGATCAATCCTTACTATCATTGGGTTTGGCTTTCAGAGTGAATTCATAGCTGAAAGTTATATGAGGAGGGCCTACATATCAGGATTTACCGGTAGTGCTGGAACTGCAGTTGTCACAAAGGATAAAGCAGCTCTGTGGACGGATGGACGATATTTTCTTCAGGTTTGAGAGAAAAGCGCGGTGTTAAGTTGTTAACAATCTTGATTCGTAATTTTTGTATCTTGATAATTCTCTCTAAACATTATCGTTAGGCAGAGAAGCAGTTGAGCTCTAGTTGGATTCTCATGCGGGCTGGTAATTTGGGAGTGCCTACCACTAGTGAATGGCTTAATGATATTTTGGCTCCTGGTTGCAGAGTCGGGATTGATCCTGTGAGTAGTAGGCGAATTCTAATAATGTGTTGATCATATTTGTTAAAACAGTTATGTTCCAACACAAAGCAAGTGTTATGAGAACTTTGCAAATTGATTATTTCCCCTTAATATGCGGACTTCTGACTTACTTTAGTTTTCAGCAATTGCAAAAATGTCTATAATTACAAATATTTTTTAAATTTTAGATGGTCAGAGAATTATGATTTTTTGAGACACTTAGAACATTAATGGATTTGTGCTAAACTTTTCATTATGCACTTTAGCTGCTTTCACTGCAAATTGTTATTTCTTCTCAGTCCAGCAAAGTAAATTTCTTTGTACTTTCCTCACCATTCTCTCCACATTTTTTGTTGTGCTGTCCGTCTGTCAGGGGCGACGCCATGTAGGAGGTTTTGGGTTTAGCTGAACCCGTTGAGTTTTGAAAATCCTTTACTGTCCATGTATAATTTGTACGCCTCAGACCACTGACATTTATCATGAACCCAGTGATTTTTTTTTACCTTGAACCCATTTATTGTATTTGACAGTGAAAGAAAAGAGCTTTTCGTAATGGTATGCCCCCCTACGCCTTTCACAAATGCATCATTTCTGCACTGATTTATTATCCTTTTAATAAAATTCTTTCAACCAAGACCAATCAACGGGTGACAGTCCATCAAAAAGAGTTTGGACAGCATGTTAAATTTGCCTCCTCCATTTTTCTAGTCTGATAATCTATAGATAGACGGAGTCTTGAGTTTTCACTCTACTTTTCCCCTTCTACTAGGAGAGCTGTACTCTTTTCTAGGAAAATTATTATTCCTCCCATCTATTTAACAAATATATTGGTATTAATGGGTATGAGCTCAATCAATGGCTGAACCCAGTGGAAACTTTTCCTAGCGTTGTCCCTGTCGTCTGTTGATTAGTTTTCGCGTATTATACTGCTAGCTTTTGTCTGATGCCACCTTATTTGTTTCTGAGAAGGGAGCAGTTCCTTTTTTCTTCTGATGCTGCAGAGGAATTGAAAGAGGCCATATCTAAGAAAAATCATGAGTTGGTTTACTTGTTTGACATAAATCTTGTGGATGAAATATGGAAAGGCTCAAGGCCAAAACCTCCAAGCAGCCCGATAAGAGTGCATGACCTAAAATATGCTGGTGTCAATGTGGGGGCAAAATTGTCTTCCCTGAGGTCTGAGCTCAAAGATGCTGGTTCGTCTGCCATTGTTATCTCTATGCTTGATGAAATTGCATGGCTTCTGAACTTGGTAAATGCTCTAACCAACATTATCAATCGTGCTTTAGTAATCTTGACTTCACAATTACATTATTGCCTTTTCTGATTCTGTCTATGTTTGCAATGCAAAATTCATGTGTTTTTTTTTCTCCCTTTAATGATCCGTGATTTTGTCTTATAGTATGCCAATAATGGTTTAATCTTGTTTTGTAGAGAGGAAATGATGTCCCACATTCACCTGTTATGTATGCATACTTAATTGTGGAGATGGATGGAGCAAAATTATTTATTGATAACTCGAAAGTTTCCCTAGAAGTAATGGATTACTTGAAGAATGCAGGCGTAGAGTTGCGACCGTATGAATCTATTCTCTCAGAGATAGAAAGGTGAGCTTGGGAGCTTCAATTTATGTTGGTTCATGAGCTTGCGTGTGTGTCTTCATGTTTTCTAACATGTGTTCATCATGTTTGACTCAAACACAAAATAAGAATAAAGTACTCCAACTGTGTTGGCGTGTCCGTTTGGTTATCAAGAAAATGGAAAGTGTATAGTTGTCCATGATATGCAGACCCAAGTTTTACCACAGCAGATTTTTTTGTAAAAGCAAATTATCCTCATTGCATTCGCTTAACCTACATATATAAGGGGTTGACCTGGTGCATAACTATGTCTAATCCATGATTTCCTTTGTAGTTTGGCAATGCAAGGGGCACACCTTTGGTTGGATACATCATCAGTTAATGCTGCTATTGTGAACACATACAAGTCTGCCTGTGAGAGATATTATGGAAGCCTTGGAAATAAAAGCAACAAAAACAAAAATATATCCCTGTCCTATGATGGCACCAATGGTCAATCTGGTGGACCTGCTGAAATTTGTAGGACTTCCCCTATTGCTATGGCAAAGGCTGTGAAAAATCAAGCTGAATTAGAAGGAATGTGTGGCTCTCATCTAAGGTAGATGGAAACTTCCTTGGAACCTGATATTCATGCTGCCAGTTTAATCACTGTATTGATGTTTATTAGATGGTTTTCATCTTGAAGACAACATTTTCTATGCACGAAAATTGTAGTAGATATGTAAACAAATGCGAGCTTTGACATTTTATGATAAAAAGTTAACTCCTTATTGCTTGGTCGTTGATTTATTTTTAAGACCAAGCCACCAAGGTAATTATGCAGATATTTCATTTTGGTAAAATCTCGTTCTGCTCAGCATATTATTTTGATATTTGTGCATTTTAAGGGGTAAATGGTGGTGTCCCAAAATAATAATAATAGTAATAAAAAAATAAAAATAAAAGGCACCACTCTCGAAATTCACAACTAGCTTTAATAAATAAAAAAACTTAATGGTGTCCATTGTAATCAATAACTTTTCAAAGTTTTAAAACCAGAAACTACTTCCCATCATCTCTCTAATAAAGTACCCCGGTTACCTAGCTCAGTTGAAATGCACCATGCATGAGCCTCAAAATAATTTGAGTAACCTCTTGTCTACCTAATAAAATTAAACAAGTTGAAGCCCCTGTCTCTTTGCTTCATCTTATACGTCCCTCTCCTTTGTCCACGAAGTGTAGTCTTACAAAGAGTTTGTTAGAGCTTGTCCTACATTAGTTAAATTATAACCTCCAAAACTGGTATATGAGACTGCCGATTGGTTTTTATTTGAATGCTTTAACAGAGTTTAAGTAAAAGATTGGGGAATTTCCGCAACCATTCCATGACCTGTTCGAATATCTTTTTTTCTCCTTTCTCGTGAAATGCCAAGACACCATACACACCACCTTTGTTAGAATTGTATACTGCATAAGAAGCATTGACAGTACACAGTTTAGTTAGTCACCTCTGAGACATACACCAGGTTGACAAGTGTCACTTTCAATCTCTCCCACTTATCTTCCTTTTCCTTTTATATTCATTTATGATGTATCTTCCATTCTTCCATGAATCTTGTCATTTTCTTCAGTGGATAATATGTCACAGCAACTAATAATTAGCAGGCAAAGAAAAGTTTGAGGTGGCAATTTGATATCAAGGAAATGAGACAGTTTCTTGTTTCCATTTCATAGGATGTTTCCACTAACTAGTTAATGCATGAGGTATATGTATTTATATATAGCAGTGCCCTATAAAGCACGAGGTGTTACGATGCTATTTTTTGTACCGCTAATTTTATCAGTAAGTGGAAATTATCCAAGTATCATTTAGGCTTCATTAATGTTGCTTCTATAAGTTTGAGGTTGCAATTAGATATCAAAGACATATGAGACACTTATCTTGTTTCCACTAACTAGTTCATGCTTCAGGTATATGTACGTATATATAGCAGTGCCCTCTAGAAAGCATGAGGTATTAAGATGCTTTTTTTTTGTACCACTTAATTTTATCAGAAACTGGAAATCGTCCAAGTATCATATAGGCTTCATTAATTGTGTTTCTACACCTTCTAAGTCCTGTTTGAGCACATGAAATTACCACATTTTGATGTTCCACAAATTAAGTCCAACCAATCATAACCTTATCTATATACCCACTTAAAATTGGATTCCTGATTCCAGAGGACTTATCAAACAATGAAACAGTATTACAAATGGAGAAAATGACGAATATATCATTTGTATTTTTTCACTTGCAGGGATGCAGCTGCTCTAGCACAATTTTGGGCCTGGCTGGAGGAGGAAATTCAGAAGGGCATGGTATTAACGGAAGTAGAAGTTGCAGACAAACTTCTGGAATTTCGTTCAAAGCAAGCTGGTTTTATTGATACTAGCTTCGATACAATAAGTGGTATATTAACTTCTGCATGTACCATTTACCTTTAAAATGTCATTGATTTCTCTCTTATGATAGGTAGGCTGCCAAAATATTATATTTTTTTTCCTTCTGAAGTTTCAAAGCAAAAGGTAGTTCTTTAATCAATTCCAACAGAATTAACTTGCTATTCCTGCTTGTACTGTTAGTTGACTTGTTTGTACTTCAACCATTTTCCGATGAAAATCTTCGAATTCAGACCCTTTGGGGTCTGAAGTATTAAGGCAGATACCAACATATAATGGAATAGTCATATTAGCTCATCTCCATGTTAAAATCAATGTCCACATCGGAACTAATCATTTATCAGGCATTACTTTCTTTTTCCATATTGTACTTAGTAAAATTTACAAATGTCCTGTCTAATGTTAAGAAGCTTCCCTACAAAGATTGCAATGGCCATGCCATAAAATAGGAACTGCGCTATTCATCTTATTAAGAAGCATGAGCCTAAACAATATCTGCACTTAACGAGAATTAAGCCTCAAAAGTGTGGAATTACATTTCGATTAGACTGGATCGTTTGTAAGAAGTTTTAAGCAAGCATTAAGATAGAAGTCAACCATGAAATCACTTTAGTTTCCTAGCGAGTATTTTACATGGGTTGGAAGATGTACTATTGATCTCTGGGCTCAAATACTGAAGAAAATAGGTGCTAAAAATTCTTAGTTGAAACTTATAATGGAATTGGCACAATGTACCTGTTGAAAATTGAAACTCCTTCTCGCTCTCTCTCTTTCTCTCTCTCTCTCTCTCTCTCTCTCAACACATTTCTTGTTTCTTTGTTTGCTCATGAGACGCTGAAACAGCGATCTAAATTCTAAATACACTAGCTGCAAATTTCAATGAGGAAGTTTAAGCTAAATTATACACAAAGTAGCAATGTCAAAGATAATTCTGTGTGTTTGTATTTCAACATACTCACCAAATTTTTGGGTTCAGTAATTTTCTAGTAATGAAATGATTGCATATCTTATCACAAACTTCAGTTATCTCAGCTACTTTCATATAGAGATGAAGATGTGAGGCAAAACACACTGGTGGCATGTTTAATCGGAATAGAATTTTTGAGAAAAATACTGTGACTAAATTTCTAATCAGCGTAGAGTTCAGATGGTACCATTTTCAGACTTCTTTGTTTCTTCGAATTTGCTGAATATTGTTTGAATGATGTTACAGGTTCTGGTGCAAATGGTGCTATCATACATTACAAACCGGAGCCAGGTAGCTGTAGCATTGTGGATGCAAAGTCACTCTTCCTATTAGATAGTGGAGCTCAATATATTGATGGAACAACTGATGTTACAAGGACGGTACATTTTGGGGAACCCTCTGCAAGGCAGAAAGAATGTTTCTCTCGAGTTCTACAGGTACCAATTGTCATAGATCTGGCTTGTCCCTGTATTTGCTCAGGTAGTAATTTGTATTTAGGGGAGAGAGATTATGGTTTCTCAAAGCAAAAAGTGCCTTCAAAAGTTGAAGGGGGAAGACAAAAAAAACACAGTTTTAGCCTTGTCTATGAAATGATGAACTAGAAAATTGGTAACATTTGATTTCACCAGGGGCTCTAGTTAGGACCATTGCCTTGCTGTCTATTGGAGCCTTTATGCCTATCCTCCTATCCTTTCTATGACCTGCTCTTAGTAGCACGAAGCGGGTGCGCGAATGGGAGCGGGAGCGGGGCGGGAGGGGAGCGGATGATCATAGAAGTGTGGGAGCGCCGTCGGGAGCGTGTAGGAAAAATTATTAAAATTATAATTTTTTCAATGTTTTTTATATAATTTTTTAATGTTTTTTTATTAAAATTAGTTGGAAAAGGAATCCAGCTTTTACAAATAAACTTTAAGACTTTACAGATGTCAAGCAACCCAGCACGATCAGGAAAAAATTTAAAAAAGGCTACACAACCCAGCAAATGACTCCTCTCTGGTCTTTATGACTTCCTCTGGTCTTTCTTGGTTTCTCCCCTCTTTCACAACCCAGCACCACTCTGAAAGACCGACGACGGTAAAATCAGAGATAAAGCCGGCGATTGGAGGAGACGACGACCGTGACAAGGAGCAACAGTTCAATCGGGGACAAAACGGCGAGGGTGACGACGACTGAGACTGAAGGAATCAACGTCGGAACTGCAAGGAATGACGACGGCGCAGGAAAAAAAGGTATGCTCCCATCTTCCTTCGGAGCGCGATCCCGTCGTTCCCATCTTCCTTTGGAGCGCAATCCCGTCTCATGGGTACGCGTTTCCATGGCGTTTCCGAGCGAGAAACGCGGAATCGCGTTTCTCGAGGAGGAGCGTCGCCAAGTGAGGCGTTTCCTGCAACTAAGGGCCTGCTGCTTCACAACATGGGGTGACCGGGTGAGGGATGGTTGTTGGGGTACCGACGTGACCTGTTCCAAATGATGTCGTTGATTTTACACAGATTTACGAGCATTCCCTGCCCAAATTTGAAGAATTGGAATAATTGGTATTTGAGGGTTAATGTTTGAGCAGCCTGTGACTTTTAAGAAAACATGTTTATATTTTTCGTGTCACTATTGTTAAAAAGCTAACTTTGAAAACCTAAGTTATTAGCTTGTCTATGTCAAATGGCATGATGAGGTATCTTAAGTGAAGGAGGCACTTTTTATGCAGTTTAGTATGGATCTCTAACTATTTTTGCCTATAGTTGTTTGTACAGTGTATATTTTTAGGAAATGCTTGTAGGTTTAGGGTCTTTCAGAAGTTGAAGATAGCTTGATGGCTTTATGGAGAAAAGTTAGTTGATGGTTAGTTTTTTGAGAATGTATATTTCCTAGTGTTTCTGAGAACTAGCTGCAAGAGTAATCTGGACAACAAAAAAGGGGTATTGATTTTTAAAGTAAAGGCCAGAGGTGTGAATTGAAGTTCAAGGATGGCAAGAGAAAGGTGTATATAGTACCTAAGATGAATTACTTTCGCTTAACCACTAAGGTTAGGCTGCGTCAAAGTTCACACAACACATCACCTTTCAACAACACATTGGCTCAGTAGAAGCTTGGTTTCCACTTGTGTTTCTTGCTGGTTTCTCAGGTAACATTAGCTTTTCAGGTGTTTCAATACAAACTAAGCTAATATTAAATGAATCAAGTGGATAAGCAATGTTATAATTGAAGTTCGTAAGTGTGATTTGTTGATGTTGGAGTGCCCCTATGAGGATGCGATCTCCAGATGGTACCTACTACCTAGTAGTGGTGAGCCGCTACATGCAGTTTTTCTGTTTTATATGTTTTTTTATTCAAAAAGTGTGTCCTTATTGTATTCTGTGATGCTTTCTGGCTGATAAGTGATAATGGCCGGTGTTTTTGCGAGATTCAATGATGCAGGATTATTGACAATGTTTTCGGCGGTTTCTGATATTTCTGGTTGCAGGGTCATATTGCTCTTGATCAGGCAGTATTCCCGGAAAATACTCCAGGTTTTGTATTGGATGCTTTTGCCCGTTCTTTCCTTTGGAAGATTGGACTTGATTACCGACATGGTACGCTTCATCCTTCTTTGTTCCGTATATGACATGGTGGACAATATTGCACCATGTGCTATCGTAGTGAACCTTAAGGATGTAAATTTATGGCATGCATTTTGCTTCCATATTTCAGGAACCGGCCATGGCGTAGGAGCAGCACTGAATGTTCACGAAGGCCCTCAAAGTATTAGCTTTCGATTTGGCAATATGACCCCCTTGCAGAAAGGCATGGTTGTTAGCAATGAACCTGGCTATTACGAAGACCATGCTTTTGGCATTCGGATTGAGGTACAGTACCTATTTTGCTTCATCTTATATTTGTTACACGGTCTTGGGTAGAACTCAACTCCAAAAGCTAGCTCTAGAAGTGAGGGTGCCCTCACGCTTATATATTTCATACTACTTTGGTACCCAGGCGATGTGGGACTTCGCTTCACAATATTTTGCTCAGAATAGGTACAGTCCAGGGGACAAATCAATAGGCAATGTTTTTTTTTTTTTATCGGCAATCAATCGGCAATGGTATGTGCTTCGTAAGAACAAGAATTCACTTCTGTGAAATGAAAGAGTTTCACGGGAATTGTCTTGATCAAGTGTTGTTATCCATGGGGTTGTGATATCGAATGCGAGGTATATATTGGGTTGTTTGTTAACATTTGCAATACTTCACATTACCAAGGCAGCCATCCTTTACAATTTTTTTTTTGAATAATTGGAAATATAGGACGTAGCAAAATCTAAGTGTGTTCATGCGTTAGGTTTACCTCGACATCCTTTGTGAGATTGGGTATTCTTCTTCCGATGTGATGCTTTCTTCCTGTCATCTTGTTTTAGTTCTTCATTTGAGTTGTTTCTGTGATGCAGAATCTTCTTTATGTGGAAGAGGTTGACACGCCAAATAGATTTGGAGGAATCGGATATTTGGGATTTGAAAAGCTTACATTTGTTCCCATACAGGTACGGTTACGTATGTGTGCTAAAGTTCAACTTACCCTTGGGAACTTTTTACATTTGTTTCCATGGATTCCATGGTTCAAGTCCTTACATTTAGGCGACTGTTTTCCAGTTTCTCATAGTGATGATGTCACTCTTAAGTTTTCCGCTTTGCCTTTTGAGATTACAGTCCACTGGTGCTTAATCTTCAGTTAGGTCTCATGTTCAGTTTATTTAAAGATCAACTAAGTTCACATTGAATGTTTGTTTTATGAACGTTTCTGTTGGTGTCTATGCAGGCTAAGTTGGTTGACTTATCTTTGCTCTCTGTTGCCGAAGTTGATTGGCTGAATACTTACCATTCACAAGTTTGGGAGAAGGTAAGCTTACGCCTGTTAACTGTTCTTGATCATCTGCACTGAAATTCCAGTGTGCATCAACATTCAACACCCTTACTGAGTCAATCTGGAAAAGGACTTCCTCATAAACCCTGGCTTCTGAGGAATCACTGATGCCGTCAAATGCATAAAACCTGGAAATCGTAGTAGTAGTAAAGATCTGCTCATGCTTTGAAAGTTGCTAGAGTTTGGCTTTTTGGTTCTCTTTGGTACTTTCATAATTTCATTTTTTTTCCGGTGTGCTTTTCGTTCCTTTTTCTTTGTGTCATAGTGAACTTTTTTCTCTCCCCCCCCCCAAAAAGTTCAACTTTTCATATTCTTCTGGACCAGAAGCACCAGAAAAGTAAGTCGGAAATGAGAACAATGGCAAAAATAAATTAAGAAAACCAAAAACAGCCATGTGCTAGTGTGCAGTGTGCACAGTTAATAGGCATGTTTCGGGATACTTTGCATGGTTTCTCTATTCTCTTGAACCTGGGGGATAACAAACGTTTTCACTCATGTATTTCTGCGCACATTTGCAAAGGGGTAAGAGGAAATTTGGTCACGCCATTTAGTTACATATTTACAGGTACAAGGGAACTGGGAGTTATTCTTCCTTTGCACATATTTAAGATATACTGTTACTTCCTACTTTACAGGTTTCCCCTCTGCTGGATGGTTCTGCACGTCAATGGCTATGGAACAACACACGACCACTTGTCAAACCCTGAATTTTATGTCTTTGATCATAGTCAAGTTGTTTGTAAATAAGGTATCGAAATTTGTTTGTGCTTATTGCAAGAATCATCTGTATACATCATCTTGTTATAAGCATAATCGTTAGAGTTTGTACACACTATTTCTTGGCAAAATAAGAACTTCATTAAAGTGTAACAAGTGCACAAAATATTCCAAGTCTTCCATTTGCTTTGCGTTCCCTAGTGGGGTAAGGTTTATGCCCCTCTCGTTTTCACTTTCCTCCTTTTGAACGAAATTATCACAATAGACAAAAGTAAAAAAAATGTTCCGAAGACAATAAGATATCAAAAGATGCTTCACTTCCGCAACTAAACAAATCTAAGTCTTGAAACAAACAAGATGTAAAGAATCGAGAAACTGTCCTTGAAAGGCCATCGCTCACTTATGTGCCTGAATAAGTACTCGCAAATTTAATGGCGGATAAGTTGATGTTTATGGGTTTTGAAATGTATTTGGGACGTTACAAGAGAGATTTACATCAGTACATACCATTTGGGACAGGACCAGAGTTTGTATGCACAATTTTAAAGGGCTGATTATAGTACTATTGTTTAATTTGAATTAATTTATAAAAAGTCCAATAATAATGTGCTTCAAGAGTTATATGATCGTAGTGAGATTCAATATAACAGAGTTACATGAATGGGAGACGTAGATTCGAACATCGGTGTTCTTTTTATTTATTTTTTATAATAGATGAATTGGAGATGGTTTTTATGCGTGTGCAAGGCAAAAGATTTGAAGAGGTGGCGAGGACGAAATTGACATTTTGTCTTTATCACTAAGGCTAATTTTTAAAAATGTGTATCTGTTACATGAGCCAAAATAGAAGGTAAAACTATTGATACGAATTTCCTTTCAACTGCCAAGAGATCAGTTTAATATACCCTTAATCTAGTTTTTCTTCAGCTTTCTTCGAAGAGACGCAAATACTCAAATTCACTGTTTTATGAAATAATTAAAGTTCTCAAATATATTGTGATATTGGTGGTATTACAGAATTATTTTACACAATTGAGATTCTTTGTTGAGGAAACCCGACTTACAAAATCAGATACAAATCGCTGCACATAAGCCTAAAAACGCCTAAAAAACAAGAGATGCAACAAATAACTGAGATTTGGAACCATAACAAAAGTTGGAGCCAAACTTGAGGATAAACAAATCACAATGTTATTAGAAGACCAATACATACTTCCTTCTCTGGGGGCTTTATCATATCGGTAACTTCGATAAGTGGGAGGCCAAAGGAATAACAGATCCATGTCATTATTGCAGCAGTGTTGGATCAGAAGTAGAAACCTCAGCGTACATATCTGCTATTGCTTTTGCAAAGTATGCCTTTGCTTGAGGCCTCTTGATCTAGAAGAAACAGGAAGCAACTGGTGAGGAAGAACGAACTGAACTATAGGCTCTGTTTGGATTGAGGATTTATGTAGAGATTTCTCAAGGCAAAAAATGATGGCGAAAGAAAATATATAAATTTAGCTTCTTTACTACTTTATTTCTTCCTACACCTTTTCCTTCCGTAAATCCTCCACAAATTCAGTATTAAACCTAATTGGGTCTGCAAATGCTCGTTTCATTACCCATGTTCTGGACAACCAAGCAAGTGATTGGCCTTTTGGCTGAGGTACATTCAAGTAGAATTTCACAGAGAGAGAGAGTACCTTGAATGTCGGAGTGAGAAGACCATTCTCCATAGTGAATGGTTCAAGCACCAAAGTAACTGCTTTTGCAAATTCAAAACCTCTCAACTGTAGACAAAGAACATCGAATAAAATAAATAATTGAAATCAGAGATAATCGAAGATGCTCATGGTTGCAGAGATTACCTGAGCTTCCCTTCCGACAGCATCCATTTCAGCAAGAACAGCAGCCCTTGTTCTTCTGTCATTACATAGTTGTCCTAAATTCTCGTACTGAGCAAATCCAAAACAATTTGTGATGGGCATAATTCCAGAGTCATAACAGGAATTATTTATTGAATTCTAGATATAGAATCATTTTTAAGTAGAGTATTATTGTTGGTAACAATCATCACAAAAGCTCTAAACACTGGTTTTGTTCTTTCTTTGAGTATATGCAAGAACCTTATCTAACATAACCTTAGAGGTGGGGAAGGGGACCCCACGATAAGAATCAAACCCGCGATCTAATCCTGGTGAAGGGAAAGCCTTGCCACTTGTCTATCCTATTGTTCTCCACCGTAGTTTATTCGATGTGAACTAATTAGAGCCAAAATTGCAGGTTAATCAAACCATGTTCTCAATTATATGGCATAATTTCTGTACTGCTTATAACTGCTATGACTGACTGTAGGCAATGTTCCGTTTCCAAGTCCCAACAAGAGGGAAAAAAAATGGAAGTCAATGGAGTTATTAGGTGCCTATGCGAATGAAAATGCCATCAGTATGCAACTCTTATAAGCTTGCAAAATGAATAGAATGCAAGGAAAATTACACACAACTCTAATAACCTCCTAAACTTTAGTGTTCATTTAATTGAAGGTATTAGGGTCAGGAAAATACCTTGATACCTTCAGAAGCAGCCCAATCCTTCAAAACATCTGGGTCAACTGACACCACAGCCACTAAACATGAATTCAAACTGTCACCTATGACCATAAAGACAGTCAGCAGGAATATAACAATAAGTTCCAGCATTATGCACAGAATAAACTCCCATCTCCTTACCATATATAAAACATTGGGAAACAAATCTGCACTTGGCATATACGCTTTCAACCTTCTCTGGTGCTATGTACTCGCCCTGTGCCAGCTTAAATATGTTCTTCTTCCTGAGACAACATGATTGTACTTTTCAATGAGAAGGTTTGCAATTAGAAATCCTCAAGCATTGTGATTGGCACAGTTAAGTGAACAGAGAAGATTTGTCCATAATTCTTGGGAACGAATTTGTCTCAGAAAAAACTCAGCTTGCCCAAAAGACAGACTACTTTGAACGATCCCTACATTAGACGTCAAAGCCATGTATAAAGGCTATCATTTTCCCAATAGACAAGGAGACGCCTCTTATTTCCACCGCAACAATATTTTCCTCCACATAGAACATGGTGATGTCAGATATAGAAAATCTCAAGCTCGAGTAATTGAAACATGTCAAAACAAGAAACTCCACCTTCCAGGCTCCAGACATTAGATTGTAGAGATAACAAAATGTGGGGTCAATCTTCTAGACAATGTGGAAGTGTACCAGTTACACGGTCTTGGGTAGAAATCAATCCCAAAAGCTAGCTCATGAAGTGAGGGTACCCTCACGCTTATATATTTCATATTACTTTGGTATCCAGGCGATGTGGGACTTCGCCTTACACCCTCCTTCACGAGCAGCATGCTCACTCGGCAGCACCCGCCGCATGCAGGCCAGAGACATGCACCTTACCCATCTCTGGTACCCAGCTCTGATACCAAGTTACACGGTCTTGGGTGAACTTAACCCCAAAAGTTAGCCCATGAAGTGAGGGTACCCTCACGCTTATATATTTCATATTACTTTGGTATCCAGACAATGTGGGACTTCGCTTTACAGTACCATCAACTCAACTAAATAGGGTGATAAGATCTTACCTATCAATAATCCTCAGGCGACCACCAGGTAACCACAATCCAATGTCGCCTGTATGCAGCCAACCATCATCATCAATTACTTCTCTCCTGTTAAATTTACTTCCAGTTTAGGAAAATTCAGTATTCAAAAAATTCAAATAACAAGAACAAACATTGTGCGGAAGGTGACTACGTCTGCACATCATCCTTGAAGTAGCCTTCGAAAATAATCGGCCCCCTGACACAAATTTCTCCACGAGGGAAAGGCTGATCGTCAGAGGTGTAATTCATCTCTGGAACATCCACAAGCTTTATTTCTGAAACCATAGAATGATATATCAACTTAATACAATGACAGGGTCAGACAACTAGAATAAGCGAATTACAATTGAAGTTCTGCTTACATCTTTCTTGCCACTTGAGCTAATATCGGATAAAAGGTTATTGCCAAAAACAAATAAAGGGCGTACATTCCAATAAAAAGATTTTAAAATGAATTTTCCTCTAATTCTAATTTATAGATGTTCCTTCTTTTTTGATAGATGAAGCTTCCAGTTGCAATCGCACAGCTGCATCTGACGAGTATCAGACAATGTGATTAAACACTATACCAAAGGCCACCAACTCCAATCTCTATACCTCTGGAGGAGAAGTAACATCCTAGACACATCTTGGAGTGTTGCTTCTTTGTTGTTCTCTTTGCTGAACAAGACACATGAAATGGCATCGTTGTGCTCAAATACTCGAAATTTGAGATTCTCAAACACTACAGGTTTTGGGATCTCAGATGCTGTTGTGTCAGTGGTCCCCTAAACCAAAAAGTTCTATCGATTACATGAAATTTATTCCTTCTTGAGCCGCTTCTTCAATCTACAACCAAGGCCACAAATACAAACCCAACTGGCACAGGTTGCTATCCTCAATTAGTATTCAATATTACAACGATGAGAATAGCCTGCAATTCCTTGCTTTACATAATTGAGTTGTCCATCACTACGGTCCATACAATCGTTTAATCTTCTAAGGGAAACCACTTACAAATATTAACTCCGCAAGGACCTATAAAATGAAGTCAAGTCTAGGAAACAACTTAATACTTTTTCCTAAAAGTTTTGCAATTATTACAAAAGAATGTTAAAGCATAAATACTTGGATAAACATCATGAGAAACGTGCTTCTTCTCTTTAACATTTTTTCGCTCTGGATATGCACATTAGCATCTCCACAGGCAAGACAGGATTGCAACTGAGGAGAGTGTTGAACAGATTATTATACATCCTGGCTTGTTTCGAAACAACTTAAGCTTTCGAGACAAGGGGTGATCTAACAATTATCGCTACTAAAATAGGACCTGCCTAGGAATCATTCCAATTGCCAAAAGTTCATCTCTTTTATCATTTACTTTGCACTTGTCCAGATAGAAATAACTAAATTTCCAATTGGTGGCCAAATGTCTCCTCAGGAACTTACACCGGTTACCACTACAACACAAGACTCCTCTTCCATTATTGTCTTACCTGGTTTAATTTGAAATGTTCTGTTAGCTACTCTTGGATGAGTTTGTACCCACTGTTACACGGTCTTGGGTAGACTCAACCCCAAATGCTAGCTCATGAAGTGAGAGTGCCCTTACGCTTATATATTTCATATTACTTTGTTACCCAGGCGATGTGGGACTTCGCTTCACGCCCACGTCTCTTGAATACCAGCTAAATCATATTATAAACCAACTGGGACTTGCCAAATATGGAGAAAATTCAAACCAGGAACTACAAACAACATCCATGTGGATTGTTGATCGATCCACGTATCACCAATGTTTGACAAAACTCAAAATAAACCGATACATTGCGGATCTACTTTTAATTCAGATTGGGGCTATACGCCTCCCTATAACTGATAGATGACCATACTATACAGCCAATGGATGTGGCCCACTACACGAACTTCAGATGAATCATGAACCATTCGAGAAGGATAGATAGTTAAGGCCAAGGAAGGCACTAAACTAAAACTTAATGCCTTCAAAATTATTGAAGTAAAAAACAACAATCACCATTCAAACACAGCTACATTTTCCTCTATACAGATGCTCACTAAATTTAACTGAACAGCGCTCTGAGTATCCCCAAAAAAGGTAAGCAGAATGAATTCTCCTTTATCAAGATCTTTACTCCCTGCGTCCCTTTTTAAGTGTGTAGCCTCGTAATTCCAACTTCTTTTCTCTCATATCAACTTTTACAATTTTTACATCTGCCTTCCGATACTTACCCTTATCAATATAATACCCACTAACTTTTCAAAAAGGAATCTACTTTCAAGGGCAAAATAGGAAATGTACCCACTAACTTTTCAAAAAACACACTTATTAAGGGACAGCCCAAAATGAAAAGTTAAAGACTATAAAGGGACAGAGGGAGTATTAAACAGCTTACTGTTCAAATGTAGAGAGAGAAAGAGAGATCAAAGAGGATTTTCTCATTAACTGAACAAATGGGTCTTTACACTGAGATATACAAGCCTAACATCTACATGACTAAACTACCCTTATGAACAGAAAACATAACAAATCGAACCTTACTCAACATAACTTAACACTCCCCCTCAAGTTGGTGCAAAGATATCAATCAAGCCCAACTTGAATACAATGGGATGAAAACTTTTACTACTAAGACCCTTAGTAAATAAATCGGCCAATTGGTCTTCGGATCTCACGAAAGGCATGCATATCAAACCGTTGCTCAGCTTTTCCTTGATGAAATGCCTATCAATCTCAACATGCTTTGTTCGATCATGTTGAACAGGATTGTGAGCAATGTTTATGGCTGCTTTGTTATCACAATAGAGCTTCATAGGACTACAATCAGGAAATCCCAAATCACGCAAGAAGGTTTGGAGCCATAAAAGCTCACAAACACCATGAGCCATAGCTCTGTACTCGGCCTCTGCACTGGATCTAGCCACCACGGACTGCTTCTTACTCCTCCACGTAATCAAATTCCCTCCAAGGAAGGTGCAATAACCAGAAGTAGATCGCCGATCATCAATAGAACCAGCCCAGTCAGCATCAGTGAAAGCTTCCAATCTCAAGTGACCATGATTAGAAAACAGAACTCCTTTACCGGGGGCAGATTTAAGATACCTCAAGATACGATAAACAGCATCAAGATGACTCGTACGAGGTTTGTGCATGAACTGGCTCACAATCCCCACAGCATAGGAGATATCTGGTCTAGTGTGAGATAGGTATATCAGGCGACCCACAAGTCTCTGATATCTCTCCTTATCTGTAAGCTCCCCCACATTGCTACCAAGATGATGGTTGGCCTCAATGGGAGAATCAGCAGGCTTACATCCCAATATACCAGTTTCTTCCAAGAGATCAAGGATGTACTTCCTTTGGGAGATAAAGATTCCTTTGTCAGATCTAGCCACTTCCATTCCAAGGAAGTACTTCATAGACCCCAAATCTTTAATCTCAAACTCTTGAGCAAGAAGAGCTTTAAGGCTAGCAATCTCATTCACATCATCACCTGTCATGATTATGTCATCCACATAAACAATAAGAATGGCAATCTTACCATTACTTCTCTTGATGAACATAGTATGATCAGCATGACTCTGCTTGTATCCAAATCTCAACATGGCTTTGAGAAACCTGTCAAACCATGCTCTAGGAGATTGCTTCAAGCCATAGAGTGCCTTCTTCAATCGACACACCTTTCCCGCGGTCTGAGATGAAGCAAAACCCGGTGGAATGGCCATGTACACTTCCTCCTCTAATTCTCCATGGAGGAACGCATTCTTCACATCAAACTGGTGAAGAGGCCAATCCAAATTGGCCGCACAAGAAAGCAATGTCCGAATAGAATTCATCTTGGCCACAGGAGCAAAGGTCTCCTCATAGTCAATACCATATGTTTGAGTAAAGCCTTTGGCAACAAGTCTGGCTTTGTATCTCTCAACTGTCCCATCTGCCTTGTGCTTTACAGTGAACACCCATTTGCACCCCACAGGTTTCTTCCCTCTTGGAAGAGATACTAGCTCCCAAGTGCCATTCTTTTTCAAAGCCGTCATCTCCTCTACCATAGCTCCTTTCCACTTAGGTACCATGAATGCATCCTGCCAATTCTGTGGAATAGATATAGAAGAAAGAGACGAAACAAAAGCACGATGCAAAGGAGATAAACGGTCATAAGAAACAAACTGGGAAATGGGATGTTGAGTGCATGATCTAACTCCCTTTCTAAGAGCAATAGGAGCATCAACAACAGTAGGGAGAGAATCATTACCAGATGAATCAGCGGGAAAGTCCAAAACTGGAGTAGGTAATGGAGATTGGCACAGTGGCACTGCACATGTAGACTTGCCTTTATTCCTTCGAGAAAAGGTCTGCAAATTTGACCTATCCAGTCTTTCCCGACCATCATGCTTTGCTCCTTCTGCAGGTAAAGGTTCTTTCTCCCCCTCACCATGACAAGGTAAAGAATAAGACCACGACTCAGGAGTATGAAATGTCAACATCTCTTCCTGTCTATCATTCTCCCCCTGAAGAGATGAAGTGGACAGAGGATAGAGGGATTCAGTTTCCCAAAAGGTGACATCCATGGAGACATACATTTTGCGAGAGTGCGGGTCATAGCATTTGTAACCCTTCTGAGTGGGAGAATAGCCAAGGAAAATGCACTTGCGGGCTTTGGGATCCAGCTTACCACCTGGGTGCTTAGGCGCATGAACAAAACACACACAACCAAAGACTTTGGGTGGGAGAGATGAGACCCGAGAACCACCTAAAAGAACCTTAATTGGAGTTTGAAACTGAAGAACACTAGATGGCATGCGATTAATAAGAAAAGCTGCAGTAAGGATAGCTTCGCCCCAAAAGTGTTTAGGAACATTCATGGTGAACAATAGGGAGCGGGCTACCTCAGCAAGATGGCGATTCTTGCGCTCGGCAACTCCATTTTGTTGAGGAGTGCCAACACAAGAAGTCTGAAAAAGAATGCCATAATCATTAAGATATGCCCGAAAAGTCCCATCTATATACTCAGTCCCATTGTCACTACGGAGCACTTTAACATTGGCATCAAATTGAGTACGCACCATTTGGTGAAAAGATTTAAAACACGAAAACACCTCATTTTTTGCCTTTAGTAAGTACACCCAAGTGACACGAGAATGACAATCAATGAATGTCACAAACCAACGATAACTAGACAAGGATGTGACAGGAGAAGGACCCCAGACATCGGAATGAATGACCATAAATGGTGAATCACTTCTGTGATTGACCGGAGCATAAAAGGAGCGTTTATGTTTCGCAAGCTCACAAGCTTCACAAAGGAATTGACTCCGAGAACATTGTTTAGCTAAAGTGGGGAATAATTTTTCAAGAATCCCAAATGAAGGATGACCCAATCTACGATGCCATTGGTGTAACAAGGAAAGAGCCGAACCCGTATCTGCTGCAAGAGCTTGACCACATGACAAAGGTGGACAAACTGGATTAGGTTTAGACTCCAAGAAATAAAGGCCCTCATGAGCTTTACCACTGCCAATCATCCTCCCCGTATACAGTTTCTGAAAGACACAATGTGTAGGAAAAAATGTTACGGAACAATTTAAGGATTGGGTAAGACTACTAACGGATAAAAGGTTAGTAGAAAAATTGGGAACATGGAGAACTGAGGAAAGAGAAATGGTTGGAGAATAATGAATAGAACCTTTCCCGGAAATAGCAGATAAAGAACCATCGGCTACTCTAACTTTATCCTTACCAGAACAAGTGGAGTAGGAATCAAAAAAGGATGAACAACCCGTCATATGATCCGTGGCACCCGAATCTATAATCCAAGGACGGGAGCTAGATGCACTAAAAGCACTAGCATGAACAGAAGCAAAGAAATCAGAGGCAGTGGAAGCATCGGAAGTGGGAGCAGGAGCAGTGGTAGATGGAGCGTCAAGCCTAGCCAATAGGCGCCTGAGAGTTTGTAACTCCCCCTCAGAAAAAAAAGGGCACCAACTTGAGTAGTTTTGAAAGCCTCCATGTGTACCAAAAAATTTCCGTTTCAATTCACCTTAAACCGACCCCGTAAATGGATCCGGAACGTCGAAATTAGTCTAGAACACGTCTCGGTCCTCCCACAAATGGTCCGGAGATGTCAAAACACAGGAGGTAGCCTTTCTGAACCCTCCAGAGGGGTTTTGGACCCTCTAAAACCCTCCAGATAGCCTTTCTGGACCTTTCCAGAGTCGCTGACCCCTTTGACTCGCGGAACGAACCCCCAGTGACCTGTTTGACTCGCGCGTGACCCTTTGACCGAGAACCCTGAGCCGTCTGACCTCCTGCAACCTCAGATCAGTGCGTGAAGTGCACGCCCGCGAGTAAGATTCACTCGCAGCCACGCGCCGCCTTCAACCGGCGCGTGAGCCATTATCCGGCAGCTTCCGGCGACCGGCCAAGTACTCCGTGGTCGTCTCTTCAAGGGCTACAACACCCTGTGTTCAAAACTTGTCCCCGACCACTCTATGTGGGACCGCAAAGCCATCAGGAACCAGCGATGGTGGAACAGTGATCGTATTTGATTTCTGGGGACAACTGTGGACTTACCGGTGGTCGTCGACGCCCACTGTGAGCTCGCCGGTGGTCGTTGTCACCCACCGTGGACTCGCCGGTGGTCAATCGTGGAGAAACACAACCCAATCAGTAGTCTGGGTCACACGGTGTCAAAAACGATCGACAAACACTAATCAAGTGAGAAACACGATCTCTAAAGCTCTACAATGGGTGCTCTGATACCATGTTCAAATGTAGAGAGAGAAAGAGAGATCAAAGAGGATTTTCTCATTAACTGAACAAATGGGTCTTTACACTGAGATATACAAGCCTAACATCTACATGACTAAACTACCCTTATGAACAGAAAACATAACAAATCGAACCTTACTCAACATAACTTAACACTTACCACAAGCAGGATTTGGAGGGCCAACATGCCCAGTCAAATTGTCGCCATCTTCCATAATGCTAATAACACAAGAAGTCTCAGTCATACCATATCCTTCAATGACGGAACAGCCAAAGCATCTGCAAGTAGTGATGAAAGACAAACAGTCACCACCAACATTAATAAAATGCCAAGCTCAACAATAAAAGTAGTACTGCAATATCATCAAAAGACTAATCAACTCACATCTTTAAAAATTCCATGACATTAGGAGACAAAGGTGAAGCACCAGAAGCCATAAAACGGACTCGTCCACCAAGTTTTGCTTTTATTTTGTTGAATACCAACCTGTCCCACATTGGTGGTGATCTCCGATCTATAACATTCACAAGAGAATGAAGAAACAAAATAACCAGAAGACATTATGAATAAACACAACAGGAAATCTCAAAATAAAGTGGGTAGCAATGTCATTGAGTGTGCACTAATGGGTTTCTCAGCGTGCAAACTTTAATTACCTTGTGGTTTGGCTCTATTGCACATTACCACCCTATTATTATTGGTTCCTTCCAAATGGAGGAGAATTGTGCACATGCACCAATCTTGAGACTTGAGAGTTAGTCGGAAAAATTAGTGAAATTAAACCTCAAAAACCAAACAACAGTCCTGCATACATTCTTGTTGTCCACTATAGTACAATAAGCAGCATACCAAAGCCAAACAGAAATGCTCTATTGCGAAGAATGAATAAAGATGTAAACAGGGGCAGCGGCACTATTATTTGAGGGGGTTTGCTTGAATCCCTTGAACTCAAATGCATTAAATTTCGTAAATTTTTTTTCCATATAATTCAATTTTTCATTAATATTGTTGGCGCTAGGTTACTCATACATAACAGAAGTGGATGAGAATTTAACTTAAATTTGTGAGCAAGTCCATAATATAGCTCAACAAAACATAATAAACTCAGCCCAATAAGCTTTCAATTAAAATAAATGTGGTTAACTTTAATAGAGCTTTGATTGCTGGATATCACCATGGGAGAAAGAGGCAACTCAATCCCATTAGTTGTCAGTGTTTTAATTGAGGAGAGCCCCCTTTGTCCAAGGGCCAAACCATGGGGAGACGACTCACCTTCAACAGGTGGTGCAATCCCATTAGCTCAACGAGAAGACATCGTTTCACTTCCATTTTGACGACTCCGGGCATCCTGTGGTAGACCTTGGAAGTCATATATTAGGTGACACCCAATAGATATGATGAGTCCTTGTTACTCAAACACAAGATCCTTGATCGCGTCACGGTGGTGCAACGAGTGGCTCATACATACTGAAGCAAGTTGAAGGATGGGCCCCTCTTAATTGGAGGAGAAGGCCAACGAGGATTGTCATCAGTCAATCTCTCACCTCATGTGGTGACATACAGTCTTGGACAAAACTCAACCCCAATAGCTAGCTATTAAAGTGAGGGTGCCCTCAGGCTTATATACTTTGGTACCCACTAGCTAAGTGATGTGAAATTTCGCTTCCCATCCTCCCTCAGCTGTAGTATGCACACTCAGCAAAACCTGCCACGTGCAGAGTAGAGACACACACCCCACTCATCCCTGGTACCGAGCTACCATGTTGCACGGGAATTGGAATATTGGATAGAAACTCAACCCTAAAAGCTAGCTATTGATGCAAGGGTTACCTCACGCTTATATACTCCATAGTATTACTTTGGTACCGAGGCGATATGGGACTTTGCTTTACAGCAACTGCATGAATGTGAACTTTGTTGGTTAATGCAAACTTTGTTGGTGTAATTTGGAGTTGTATGAGCTAAGAAAATTTGAATGACCTCTTGGCTCTTACAACTCCCGTTTATAGGTGTTTTTATTCCTGTGCATCATTAATCAATTATGAACATAATTACGTGAGAACCATCTCTATTTCGACATAAGAGATTAAATAAACCATACTTATCAAGCGGTACCAATTCTCTCAGACGACCACAAGCCATTGATCTCCTTCATCACAGCTCTTAACAAACTGCAATCTACAAATGATACATTTTTGACATAAACTTTGACCACAACCGCTCTGTGATGATGGCTTCAGTACTCAGCTTGTCAAAAGCCAATGTCCAGTATCAAAATATCTGGAACCCGCAATTAACCGCCCAAGTGAACTCGATTATTACTAATGCAACAAGTCAACCAAGGAAGAACCAAAGGCTCATTGCATTTCGAAAGGATTGTAGACAATATTGCTAAAGGCTGGAGGGACTATCAGACTATGGAATATGCCATCCTATTAAAATCTCATTTTGTTTATCTTTCACTGCTCTTATGTTTGAATGCCTACTAAGCTTTTTAAAAAAAGGTAAAATCTGGGTCATACCGCTCATCATTGCTTGCTTCTTGGAGTGGTAAGCAGCATTAAATAGCCTCTCCCTTAAAGCTCCAGAAGATTTTACAGCGTTTATTATCCTACCAGAAGCAAATTGGACATGTGTTACCATGCAGAGTAGCACTGAATGGATTACTCAAGTAACATATGACTTTTACGAACAACATACCCATCATACATTCTGTTATACAAGCGAGGAACACTGCAGAAAAGTGTCGGTCTCAAAACAGCCAAATCATCCATCAGTTTCAAATTGTCCTGCAGATAAGGTGAGACTGTTATATACATGAACATTATCCATAGTATTATTTTATTTTATTTTTTTTGAAGCATGAAACTAACATTATCCAAAGTATAACTACAACTAAATAAACACTTTGCACAATAAATTCAGAGAAGAATAACTCTGTGAAGTAAATGAAAAGAACATGTACGTATAAAGGTACAAAATTAGTGGACGAAGACTAAAGAACTAAAGCACATTTTTTTTACCCTGATAAGTAGGAGTAGTTCTTTTTGCAAAAACACAAGTGCTTGCTGCCCATGCACATTTTCATAAATATATTGAAGAACCAAAAAGACTACATGAAAAGGGATACTGCTTACAAATCTGAGTTCCAAGTATTACATACTGTGAAAATTGATCCAGTCAGGTCTATTCCCGACCCCCAAGAAAGATAATGGCCATTACTATTGCAAGAGAAATAAGAGTGGCAGATATACTAGATTGTGACAAACACTGGGAAGTGTTACATACTCCGAAAATTGGTCCAGTCAGGTCTATTTCTGACCGCCAAGAAAAATAATGATCATTACAGATGTAAGAGAAATAATAGCAGCCAACTATCCAAGTTTATGATAAAACCACTGGTTAGACTATAAAAGGTTCCTTAACTCCAGCAAGAATACAATTAGAAATCCATAAAGCGGAACCATTATGATCTACAAGAAGCATAATGTTGAAATGTAGAGAGAGAAAGAGAGATCAAAAGGGTTTTTCTCATTACTTGGTAAAATGTGGCTATACACTCACATATACAAGACCAAACTATACATGACCAAACTATCCCTAGGAATAGAGAACATAACAAATTAAACCCTAATCTAACATAACTTAACACTCCCCCTCAAGTTGGTGCAAAGATATCTATCAAGCCCAACTTGAATACAATGGGGTGAAAACTTTTACTACTAAGACCCTTAGTAAAAACATCGGCCAATTGGTCTTCGGATCTCACGAAAGGCATGCATATCAAACCGTTGCTCAGCTTCTCCTTGATGAAATGCCTATCAATCTCAACATGCTTTGTTCGATCATGTTGAACAGGATTGTGAGCAATGTTTATGGCTGCTTTGTTATCGCAATAGAGCTTCATAGGACTACAATCAGGAAAACCCAAATCATGCAAGAAGGTTTGGAGCCATAAAAGTTCACAAACACCATGAGCCATGGCTCTGTACTCAGCCTCTGCACTAGATCTAGCTACCACAGACTGCTTCTTACTCCTCCATGTAATCAAATTTCCTCCAAGGAAGGTGCAATAGCCAGAAGTAGATCGCCTATCATCAATAGAACCTGCCCAGTCTGCATCAGTGAAAGCTTCCAATCTCAAGTGACCATGATTGGAGAACAAAACTCCTTTACCTGGGGCAGATTTAAGATACCTCAAGATACGATAAACGGCATCAAGATGACTAGTACGAGGTTCATGCATGAATTGACTCACAACCCCCACAGCATAGGAAATATCTGGTCTAGTGTGAGACAAGTATATCAGGCGACCCACAAGTCTCTGATATCTCTCCTTTTCTGTAAGCTCCCCCACATTGCTACAAAGATGATGGTTGGCCTCAATGGGAGAATCAGCTGGCTTACATCCCAACATACCAGTTTCTTCTAAGAGATCAAGGATGTACTTCCTTTGAGAGATAAAAATCCCTTTGTCAGATCGAGCCACCTCCATTCCAAGGAAGTACTTCATAGACCCCAAATCCTTAATCTCAAATTCTTGAGCAAGAAGAGCCTTAAGGCTAGCAATCTCATCCACATCATCACCTGTCATGATTATGTCATCCACATAAACAATAAGAATGGCAATCTTACCATTACTTCTCTTGATGAACATAGTATGATCAACATGACTCTGCTTGTAGCCAAATCTCAACATGGCTTTGAGAAACCTGTCAAACCATGCTCTGGGAGATTGCTTCAAGCCATAGAGTGCCTTCTTCAATCTGCACACCTTCCCCTCAGTCTGAGACGATGAAAAACCCTGTGGGATAGCCATGTACACCTCCTCCTCCAATTCACCATGGAGGAAAGCATTCTTCACATCAAACTGGTGAAGAGGCCAATCCAAATTGGCCGCACAAGAAAGCAATGTCCGAACAGAATTCATCTTGGCCACAGGAGCAAAGGTCTCCTCATAGTCAATACCATATGTTTGAGTAAAGCCTTTGGCAACAAGTCTGGCTTTGTATCTCTCAACTGTCCCGTCTGCCTTGTGCTTTACAGTGAACACCCATTTGCATCCCACTGGTTTCTTTTCCTTTGGAAGAATTACTAATTCCCAGGTGCCATTCTTTTTCAATGCTGTCATCTCCTCTACCATAGCTTCTTTCCACTCAGGTATTATGATGGCTTCTTTCCAATCCTGTGGGATAGATATAGAAGAAAGAGAAGAGACAAAAGCACGATACGAAGGGGATAAACGGGAATATGAAACAAACTGAGAAATAGGATGTTGGGTACAAGTTCTAACACCTTTCCTATGAGCAATAGGAGCATCAAGGTCATCAACAACAGTAGGGAAAGAAGCATTACCCAGATGAATCAGCGGGAGAGTCCGAAACTGGAGTAGGTAATGGAGATTGGCAAAGTGGCGCTGCACATGTAGACTTGCCTTTATTCCTTCGAGAGAAGGTCTGCAAATTTGACCTATCCAGTCTTTCCCGACCATCATGCTTTGCTCCTTCTGCAGGTAAAGGTTCTTTCTCCCCCTCACCATGACAAGGTAAAGAATAAGACCACGACTCAGGAGTATGAAATGTCAACATCTCTTCCTGTCTATCATTCTCCCCCTGAAGAGATGAAGTGGACAGAGGATAAAGGGATTCAGTTTCCCAAAAAGTGACATCCATGGAGACATACATTTTGCGAGAGTGCGGGTCATAGCATTTGTAACCCTTCTGAGTGGGAGAATAGCCAAGGAAAATGCACTTGCGGGCTTTGGGATCCAACTTACCACCTGGGTGCTTAGGCGCATGAACAAAACACACACAACCAAAGACTTTGGGTGGGAGAGATGAGACCCGAGAACCACCTAAAAGAACCTTAATTGGAGTTTGAAACTGAAGAACACTAGATGGCATGCGATTGATAAGAAAAGCTGCAGCAAGGATAGCTTCGCCCCAAAAGTGTTTAGGAACATTCATGGTGAACAATAGGGAGCGGGCTACCTCAGCAAGATGGCGATTCTTGCGCTCGGCAACTCCATTTTGTTGTGGAGTGCCAACACAAGAAGTCTGAAAAAGAATGCCATAGTCATTGAGATATGCCCGAAAAGTCCCATCTATATACTCAGTCCCATTGTCACTACGGAGCACTTTAACATTGGCATCAAATTGAGTACGCACCATTTGGTGAAAAGATTTAAAACACGAAAATACCTCATTTTTTGCCTTTAGTAAGTACACCCAAGTGACACGAGAATGACAATCAATGAATGTCACAAACCAACGATAACCAGACAAGGATGTGACTGGAGAAGGACCCCAGACATCGGAATGAATGACCATAAATGGTGAATCACTTCTGTGATTAACCGGAGCATAAAAGGAGCGTTTATGTTTCGCAAGCTCACAAGCTTCACAAAGGAATTGACTCCGAGAACATTGTTTAGCTAAAGTGGGGAATAATTTTTCAAGAATCCCAAATGAAGGATGACCCAATCGACGATGCCATTGGTGTAACAAGGAAAGAGCCGAACCCGTATCTGCTGCAAGAGCTTGACCACATGACAAAGGTGGACAAACTGGATTAGGTTTAGACTCCAAGAAATAAAGGCCCTCATGAGCTTTGCCATTGCCAATCATCCTCCCCGTATCCAGTTCCTGAAAGACACAATGTGTAGGAAAAAATGTTACGGAACAATTTAAGGATTGGGTAAGACTACTAACGGATAAAAGGTTAGTAGAAAAATTGGGCACATGGAGAACTGATGAAAGAGAAATGGTTGGAGAATAATGAATAGAACCTTTCCCAGAAATAGCAGATAAAGAACCATCAGCTACTCTAACTTTATCCTTACCAGAACAAGTGGAGTAAGAATAAAAAAAGGATGAACAACCCGTCATATGATCCGTGGCACCCGAATCTATAATCCAAGGACGGGAGTTAGATGCACTGAAAGCACTAGCATGAACGGAAGCAAAGAAATCAGAGGCAGTGGAAGCAGTGGAAGTAGAAGCCGTGGTAGATGGAGCGTCGAGCCTAGCCAATAGGCGCCTGAGAGTTTGTAACTCCCCTTCAGAAAAAAGGGCGCCAACTTGAGTAGTTGTTAAAGCCTCCATTGTACCAACAATTTCCGTTTCAAATCACCTTAAACCGACCCCGCGAATGGATCCGGAACGTCGAAATTAGTCAGGGACAAGTCTTGGAGCTCCCAAAAGTGGTCAAAATTGGTCAAAATGGGTCCCTGAACCCTTCTGGACCCCAATGAACCCTCCAGATGAGCTCCTTGGCCCTTTTCCAAGCCCCTGAACCCTCCAGATGAGCTGTTTGACCCCTTTATAGTCGCTGACCCCTTTGAACCTTTTGAACCTGACCCGGACAAAAAAAAGACCAAAAGGGTCAAAAGATCACTGACCTTAGCGGTGACATCACGCTGATGTCATCGGTGACATCATCGTCTTCAACCTCTGGCAGTTGACCAGCGTGACACTATTCACGCCAAACTTTGACCGGACCGTGTGGCTTACTCCGACATCCGATGACGACGAGCTTTACAGATCCGTGATCCTCTCGACGAGTAGAACAAAACCCACTGCTCAAATCTCGCGTTCGATCACGTTTTCCAAGACCGCTACACCACGGCTCTTCCGCCTCCGCCCGCCGCTGTTCAGACGCCTTTTCCGACCAACTCCGGCGACGAAACACGACTGTGAGCACACCGTTGGACTCGCCTCAACGAGACGAACAAAACCCCGTGAGCAAAACTTCCATCTGAGCAACTTCGTTTTTTTTTTTCGATTTTTGATCCGTGAGCTTCAATGGCGTTGAAGGTGATGATGAATAGTGGAACAAACGACTGACAAACACAGTCAAGAGAGAAATGCGATCTCTAAAGCTCTACAAGGCCCGATCAACGTGGATTGGAGCTCTGATACCATGTTGAAATGTAGAGAGAGAAAGAGAGATCAAAAGGGTTTTTCTCATTACTTGGTAAAATGTGGCTATACACTCACATATACAAGACCAAACTATACATGACCAAACTATCCCTAGGAATAGAGAACATAACAAATTAAACCCTAATCTAACATAACTTAACACATAACGCGGTCAAAAGCAAAGCCTTTCTCCTCCTCTTTCCTACCCGCCACCCCACCAAGCATGTTAGAAGTCAGTTTACTATTACACGGTCTTGGGTAGAACTCAATCCCAAAAGCTAGCTCATGAAGTGAGGGTACCCTCACGCATATGTATTTCATATTATTTTGGTACCCAGGCGATGTGGGACTTCGCTTCACACCCTCCCTCACGTGCAGTGTGCTCACCCGAAAGCACGTGCCACGTGCAGGCCAGAGACACGCACCCTACCCATCTCTGATCCTAGCTCTTATACAAAGTTACATGGTCTTGGGTAGAACTCAAGCCCAAAAGCTAGCTCATGAAGCGTGGGTACCCTCACGCTTGCGTATTCCATATTACTTTGGTACCCAAGCGATATGGGAATTCACGTCACATTTACACCTTGAGGAAAGCGAACACCTACATCAAAAGGAACAAATTATGACCCCCTAGCTGCTGTACAACTTAGAAGACCGTGAACATCATTCGCACATGCAACAGAAGGGTTACCATAAAGCACTAAGCGATCTGCAGTCCACACACACATTAAACATGGTCCGCTTCGTTACAGAAAGGTGAAAAAACTAAAGTCATAACTCCTATATATTTTCCCAAACGTTCTCTTCAGAATAAAAGTACGACATAAAATGCACCAAAATCCAGAGAGAAGAGTTTGGACATCAAAGAATTGACCTTACTGAATTTTGGGCGAAAAAGGGGGCTTATCTTAATGCTCCTAGAGTTGTGTTACTGGCAACAATAGAAAGGAAGATGTCCGTGTAGCTACTGCGCCCGCCCCCTTCTTGGTCAAGGGGGCAGCAAGTTCGGCTTCAACATCTACTACAGAAGAGAGAATCCACTTCTGATAACCATGCCTCAACTAGGCAGCGTGTGGAATGGCTGAGAGCGGACCTTTTTTAATATATATCCAAGTCGAGAATAGAGTTAGGGGATGTAAAATTACTCTCACATTCCAACTATCTCAATTCTAAATTCTAATAGTCAGACAACCCTACCCACACTACATCACCTAATTAGCTTAGCATGCTTCCTTATGTTACTAAGGACTCGGGTGCGGGTGCCAGGTGCGGGTATGTATCTAGGTGTCGGATTCAACTATTTCTCATTTCAAGGACGTAGGGACAAGGCAAAATATTAAAACTTGTTTCTATTTTTTTGTGTATTTTATTATGTAAAATGGTGCTTTAAGGTTCTATAGCACATTTCATGGATAATAAGAGAGGTTCATGCATACTTCCATGATTAACTCGAATTACAATTAGGTTTTCTATAGAAGTGTCTTACTAAACATAGCGGACACATATCCCACACCCTTATCCGAGTGTCGAGTGTCCGACACGGGTATTTTATACCATTACGAGAGTCAGCGTAACATAGTGTGACCTTTCAAACAAAGAGAAACTCGAGGGAACTACCAAACAAACAAACATACTTTCTTATTGCATTGCAAAGACTTAGAGATCACAAGACTAATCAAGGGGTTATATAGGCTAAGTCTAAAAACCCTAGCAAAACCCTAATAACATAAAAGGACTAAATTACCCCTAACATAAAAGATAAATAACAAATTAATTGAAACCTAACAATTGGAAACCCTAAATTATAATTCCTAAAGTTATACTTTCCTAAATTATACTTCACACACCCCCTCAAATTCATGATGCGAAGCATTGTGAGTTTGTTAAAAAGATAACAATTGCAAAGAAAAGACTGCAAATCCACTGTTGCCAATCAATAGGTGCCGAACCATTGCCAATACCAATGCCAATACCGATGCCACTGCCAATAAACTACTGCAAATCAACGACTGCAAATCATACTACTACAAATAAACTATTGCGAATCAACTGCTGCAGATCAACTACTGCGAAGGTGTTGACCAGTGCAAAACTAGAACATGCGAAGAAGAAGAAGAACCGATGTCGAACAGATGCAAATAGGAGGAGAACCAATGCTAAACGAATGTCAAATGGCCGACGCAAACAATACCAGGAGAAAAAAAAAAGGTAACTAATTTAAATTGAAAGACGACATAGATGTGGGAGGTGGCTGCTGCTGCTGTGCATGATGCTGCTGCTATGAATACTGCGATTGCGATGAACAATTCATATGAATGCCTGGCAGACGGCGGCGAGCCTTACGTCGGTGGCCGGAGAGCAAATATTTGACAGGCCTAGATCTTAATGCTCTGATACCATGTGAGCTTTCAAAGAGAGAGAATCTCGAAGGAACTACCAAACAAACAAACATACTTTCTTATTGCATTGCAAAGACTTAGAGATTACAAGACTAATCAAGGGGTTATATAGGCTAAGCCTAAAAACCCTAGCAAAACCCTAATAACATAAAAGGACTAAGTTATCCCTAACATGAAAGATAAATAACAAATTAATTGAAACCTAACAATTGGAAACCCTAAATTATAATTCCTAAAGTTATACTTTCCTAAATTATACTTCACACATAGATGCTTCCTAATTGTTCGTCACTGAATGATTTGGGCATTACCAATTAACTGTGCCCTAACATCTGGTAATATTATTAACAAACAATAGTAATCTTCTCACAAGTTGCATTCTGCACTCAGAAGACCCCTTTTGTTCGAAATCCAAGAGACCACACCCAACCCAGGGAAAGATGGCGTAAGGTAGTGAACTCTGTAGATGGATGACATCTATCCATGTACTTTTATCTTTCTTCATTTAATTGCATAGAAAATGGTACCATATTTGCTAACAACGACAAAACTCAGCTGTAAGGACATTAAATTCCGATTGGGCCTTTTCTAAATAATGAAAGAGATTGTCACATTCAAGGGAACTTTCTAAATAATGCAAGAGATTGTCACATTCAAGGGCATTTTCTAAATAATGCATCTGATTGTCACATTCAACACTTGTCGCATAATTAGCAAAATAACCTGCCAATGTTGAGCTTACCAACCGAGTTGTAAGAAGACTAGAGAAATCTAATAACAGTGGGAAAGAAATCTGTCCCTCAAAATAAGAAAAGGTAAATAATATACTAAAGACAGACGAATTTATACATATTTTAGCTTTTGTTCCTACATGGGAGCACATTTTCAAAGTTCCTTAGTTTCTAAGAACTAAAAGTAGGACTTGTGATATTCAAGCCACTCTTTAGAATAAAAATAAAAAAAAGACGATGACAATACGATTGTTAGTTTTCTGCATTAGATAGATTACATAAGGCTCCCTCAGACTTTTAGTAAAAGCACCATGGTGAATCGGTAGAACCCAAGCATTAAATAGTGTTGGCATTCAACATGTATAATACATGTCCAAACAGGAAGTCATCAGCAAATATGCCAATAGGAATTTGCTTCCTCAGCTTCTGACATCAAATTCACTAAGAGAAGAAATAATTGTCTGGACTGATATGTTCAAGCATCAATATACCACAAGAAAGTAGAGATGTGAGTCCAATTGTATCACGTACCCCCTGGTAGAAACCAACAGCAACACCATAATATATTGACAGAACTTGGTTAGCTCGTTCATAGATGTGCGCCAAAGGAAGATAGGACATGTAACTGAAGAAAGCACATACGGCAAACTTAAATAACCTTGGTGGAAAAGAAAGAATACTACAATCTCAAATCACCAAAAGAAATACACAGTGGTATTAGACTCACACGTCCGCAGAATTGAATTTGATTGAATAACTCATGCCAGCAACACTCGCAATCAGGTTTCCGTGGGTCAACACGACTCCCTTTTCCATGGGAAACATCATGGAAAGAGAAATTAAAAAGGAAAAGAACAGAACATGAATTTGCTACCAAGTTGACCAGTCATCCTAGGTGAATATTTAAGCTGCAGGATCTAAAAATTAAATTCCAAAAGCATGAGTTTGCTACCTTGGGTGTCCCTGTAGTACCACTTGTGTAGCATATAGTTGCAACATCCTCAGGCTTAGGATGACAAAAAGGTTGAAGACTACTGTGGCCCTACAAGAAAAATCAAAATATACTTTGAGAACATAAAAATAATCAATTATAAAGTAGAAATAATCTAATCACAGGTCATTAATACTAATTCTAAGTGGCAGACAAGTTTCTAATGGCAAAGAGTAAAATTGTTTTGAAGAACATTGATTACAAAAATATCCAGTTTGTGAAATGCACATACAAGATTAGCAGGTAACTTACATGAACAGGCTAGAAAAAATACTTCAAGAGGGCAGGTAGCTAATGTTAACAGGCAACACCAAATCTGAAGTAAAGCATCTGGGGAATCACTTGATAGGACTTCGTATTCACTTGGGCCCAATCAACAGCATGCAGCGACAATGCCACTATGTTCACCTCATAATTTCTAAAAGTGAATGGGTCTGAGTTGGAAGTGTCTATCACAAGATACTACAATCTCTTGGAACCATTTTTACTTGTCCAATATCTAATCCAAGTTACTCTTTAAAGGTGAAAAAATGCCAATAACCCTTTCCTTCAAGTGATATGGGATGATCCTAGATTCATGTGTTAAATAATTGAACTGCACCAGGTCTGAGACAAAAGCATATCTTATTCCCTTATCGGGAACATGCAGGGATCGTTCATCTTTATCTGGATTTTTCAGTTTAAAAAAAAAAGGTTCTAAGTTTATCTTTTACTAGTTTGAACTGCACATGTCATCTCCCTAGGTCTCAAGTTCAAAACCTCCTAGGTGCTATCAACTCTTACGGGGTCAATCCATACGGGATTGGTCCCAGCTTTAAATGAGCCCCCTGCTAGTAAACAGTGGGACTGGTCCGCCAAGGATTAGTCGAGAAGGTGTAAGTTGGACAACTTGAGTTATAAAATAAAAACTAGATTCAAAATAAATAACCTTTAGTTCCAGTTGTGTGAGCTTGCATATGTTTCAATCCCATTCCTGAATGATATTTTACATCTCTTTCTTTTTCCTTTTGCTACAAAGCATTTCAAGTTACCTTACTAAGCAGCTGTGAATAAGATATAAGCTTAACACCACATGTTGCTGGAAGAGAGGGTAGGTGTTCATCTATCCCTCCGACAACCTGTAACAAAGAGAGCAGGGGCACGATATTTTAGAGAAATAGAAAATAAATCAAAGCTTATGCATAAATCTGCAAGAAGAATTGATGTTTAGGAGTGTATACCACTATTAAGCGTGCAGATGGAATCTCAGATAAGAAGCTCAACAACTGCAAGTATCAACCGAACCATGACAAATTCTAAGAATAACATTGATATAGACATGAGAAATGGAAGGTACATACAATTGAGTATAAGGATATCAAATAGGCGGAGAGAGAGAGAGAGAGAGCACAAGAAAAAAATCAGTAATGCTGGAAAATGCACTTTCAAGTTGTAATTCCTATAGTGAGATCATAACCGATCTGGAGCATGGTGTATTGGAGCCAAAATATGCACCACATGCGTGCAAAGTGGCGCAACATGCCATCCCATGCAGGCCTAAGTCTCAGGGTGCTAACAGTATCCTAGGTCAGGACAAGGGTCCAGTCACCTCACTCTAAAACCGAAAGAGGCATGTGTTAGAGGCAAGACCGAGGGTATATAACTCCAATACCAAACCAACAAGAAAAGGCCAAGTGTCATTGAGCTAGATCCCCCTACTCTGACCATCTCGTATAAAGGGATGTCTAGGCATAGTTACAAGAGCTTCTACTCCCTTTTCCATGATCTTTGCTCTTGGGTCAAGTCCACCTTTGGGCTAAACACTCCCCCCAGCTACCATCCATGGCTGCCCTAAACTGTGTCCAACTCTGGCACTTCCTCACTATTGAAGTGCCCTCCCTGCCGTCCATCTTCCCAGCCAGCCAGGTCCAAGCATGGAGGAAGCTGGAACCGTCTGTCTGTGTATTTTGTTCATCTTTTTGGGTGGTGGGCGCGATTCAGCTTCTAAAATTTGTTCATTTCCCTTTACTATTTAAAAGTTTTCTCCAAATTACCCCACTAAGATTTCACAAGATAGTAATCTTACCTGTATGTTTAATTTGATATTCACAATATATTAATCTCACCTGTATGTTTAATTCGGTTTTCTCAATGCAGACCCTCCCCTTGACTTTTATTCTCCATTAAACCGTCCCCTTACAGATATTTGCTAATTTCTCCACACTCCCTCTGCCTCGTGAGCGCTATCTCTAGCCCACCATTCGTCTTTTCATTTCCTGTCTCATTTTTCTTTTGCTCCTTTCTCCCTCTCTACTGTGATTCATTTAATTTTTTTCCTCTCTCTTCCTCTCCCTCTCTTGTGACTGCAACAGTTACATCTTGTCCTCTACCACCTTCGGCTCACAGCTTGTGATCTCAAGACTCTGTGCCTTGCAGAATTTTAGACAGTTTTTCTTCTCTTTCACTTGCACTACTTCATTTTCATTTTATCGATGAAACCAGTAAAATGTGCCTTCTTTATCAATTATTATTTATTTGGCATTACACCATTTAATCAACTTATGTATTTACAAACTCCGTTGTGAATTGTCCGTAGCCCTGATTACAGTCTGCACTCCAGATTATTATTTTTTTCGTTTGCTTGCATCTCGAAACCATGTTTCCTTTGCCAGCAAAAGGTTAAACATCTCAACGAAATGCCTTAGTGACAACATGATTTTGGGATTTTATTCGTGGGAGCTGGGGTGGTGTTTGTATACCAGTCATAGTGAAGATAAGTGGCTTTGAAAAGGAAAAGAACAAACTCACAGCACTCAGCGTACTCGGCACACAAAAAATAGCCTCTATATCTGCGTGATTGACAATATACTTGACAGCATCCGGCCCTGAATACAAGACAAAAACCTGTTTTAAAGTTCAAACTTAAGATAAAATTTGAAGAACAAGCAGAGATAAGACTTCCATAGACTACACACCAAGAGTGTCATATAAAGGAACCGAGATATATGAATATGCTGAGCAGGCATGATCCACGATCAGCCACTCTGGTGTATTAATAAAATAAAGTCCAATGCGAGCTCCCTGTTACATAACCGGAAAAAAAGAATTGACTCCATTATTTTCCACACCAGAAGCAAAGCAATTATATTATAAGAGGTCCATTAACAAAAGGTAAAGAGAGAAATACAAATATAACAACCCATGTCGGTCAACTCGACTCAATCCAGAAAAGCAAATAGATATTAAAATTGCACATCATCGGCAACTCTTTAATGGCTGCTACTGAAGAAAAGGAAAACCCATAAAGGCCAGATACAGTAAAATAAACAAGTGAAACAAAAATTTAGGAGTACCATCTGACATTGCAGCAAATTTGTACTTCGCATACACATAAAAGGGTACTTAGAATAAAACTGTCAAAATACAGTAAAGATGTCTACGGAATCTCCAAGCATCAAAAGTCGAAACATATAAACAAGAGGTGAAGAGTTAGAATTTTTTGTTTAATGAAATTGTTACATGTGGTTTTGGAAACATTGATCCAAACTCAGAAGTACGACTCACTTTTGACAATCCATGACACCAGAGGCCAGAACCTACTGCTGTCCTGGCAGTTCCTGCCTCTCCATAAGTCATCCATTTGTACCTTCAAATAAACAAACAACAAAGCAAAGGAACTCAACTTTGGTGGACATTCACTTCCAAAAAAAAACTTTGGTGGAAATGGTTCATAGTTTTCCAATCTGGGAAGAAAATTTGTTAGTCACTAATCAAACTTACTCTCCAACTGTTCCATCAATCTGAAGACGTGTACCCAAGTATTTACAGTCTTTGAAAGTTTCGACTGCATGTCTGGACAAAAAAATTAGTAATGGAGAATTATGCCTCCCAGATGATTAAAAAGACACTTCAACAAGCATGTTTCCAACCAGTAAGATAAAAAAAAATTGAACGGCAATGTGAAGGAGAAAATTCAATAAAGAAAGGGAATGCACGAATTATGTGATAGTTAAATCTTACACAAAGTTATCGTGCAATGTGCCAATTTCAGGATGATCAGGGAATCTACTGACAAGCTTCAGTGGAGAACGAGCAGATCTGCCATGATGCAATTACCCAAACTGATGGTCAGACCAAGAAATAGTTATTGTATACAATCAAAAGAAACTGGAAAAAGATAAATAAAGTATTATGCCCAAAAATATATACGTAGTTCACCGTTTCCGAAAGCTAAAGTAGGGAATGGTTTCAATATGGATTTCGAGTTATCCAACACTCCTTCCCACAGATGACAAACCCATACCGTACATAGAAAGGAAATAGATTGAACTGAATTGGGTGCAAAAATATGCATGCTACGATAAATATGTAAGCAACGGGAACAAACAGTGGTAATGAGAATTGAACAAACAGACTTCTGAGAAGCAAAACCCGGACTTTGATAGCAAGTTCAAAAAGTGTAATGGACGTACCCAACAATTCATACCAAGCTATTTATAAATGTACTGAAGCGAACCATGAGTAGCCAACCTGTACACATTCCATTTTCCAGTCTGCAACTTTTCTGGTAGAATAACACTGTAAGTCTGACCTGAAGAAAAAATATTAATCCATCATATGCATAAGAGAACAGGAAATTAGTCTTAACGAAAGAACGGAGAATCGTATGTAAATATGAGAAAGCAGAATTTAGTAATTTAAGTAACTCATTACACGCAAAAGCAGATTACTACCTAGACTAGAAATATGCACACAAAAGTGGCTCGCACATAGGCTGGTTATGGGAACACGACTGTGAGGACAACAAACCAATGACAGCATCAGGAAACCATACTGATAACAGATTCCTAGTTCCTACCAATAGCATTTCTCTATATCAGTATATCTTATATCAACATTTTCTAACATTTTCTATCCTAGGCAGGGCTGTGAACACCATTCTGGTACTAGCCAGTACCGCCAATATATACCGTTTTAGAGGTAAAAATGGTACCATAGACCTTAGATTTCATTCCGGTTGTTTTCTGGCTTGTACTGTTGGATTGCTGCTTCTACCAACGGCATGTGCCAGCCATGGGTTGAGAGCAAAAAAATCCACAGAAAACAGTGAGATAGAGAAGATCGAAACCATGGAATCCTTGTTCAGCCAGAAATGAGAGGGAAGAACCAGAACTGTCTCAGTAGGTCTCGATTGTTCTGGCAAAGATATCTCAATTCACTGATGACCACTTGGTAGATGAAACCAAAAACAGAGAACCCAAAAGATTCAAAAAAAGATAAAACCCAAAAGCTGAAATCCCACCAATTTTGCTTCTTTGCCGTTTCAACTCTCAAGTTCTCTTTGTCGAGATGAGTCAGATGACAGAGTTTGGGAAATTGATCATATAACTGGTTGGTGGGAAGTTATTGCAAAAGTGGAACCCCTTTAGAGATTAGTTTAATTTCGTACATTTCAACACAACACCCATTGTCATACTTCTGTTTACTTCCACTCCTAGAATTTAGACATTTTATTAGTCAAATCATTGCTCTATTGATTTTCATTCACAAAACATGATAAGAGTGATGTAAATGAAGGTTAATTTCATAAGTGAACATAAATTTTGAAGATATAAATATCAATAAATCCAAAATGGTACCCGGTAACGTACCAGTACCGGTACATATTCCACAAGTAACAAAAGTGGTGCTATGTGTGGTACTGTATTCAAAACCTGGATCCTATGGTCCAAAATGGAATGAGTTCCTTATATGTCGAGGAACATTCGTGCATAAAACAGATAAGCATGTAAAGTTGGAATCAACTATCATTTGTTACTGATCTCTGTTGAAGCCGTCTACAATTTGGAACCTCATAAGAATTTCCTAAATCAAGGTAAGATTGTTTTATTGGATCTAGGTTCAGGATTTTCTTTCATATAAGAGACAAGTGGCGAAGCTAGGATTCCGCTTCGAGTGGCTGGACGAAGACAAGAGTTTTAATTTTTAAAAAATGTACTCCTTCTATTCAATTTCAAATACTTTTTGATTTTCTAGTTTTATACGCTATATATTTCGATAATTTTGGCCTAATGAATCAATAATTATGGGAATTTGTAAAAAAATATTTGAATATCAGGAGTACATTTTAAATCAAACCATATAGTATTAAAATATGCTAATGTAGAAATTTACACGAAAAAAAAAAATACTTACACCTCAATAATAATTTTTTTAAAAAATGGGTGGGGTCGGTCCCTTCCAGACCCAATACAGCTCAGCTCCGCCACTGACAACAGAACATGAGTGTAATAGAAAAAACGAATTTGAATAGCTGACCAAGACTTAAGGTTCAGTTTAATTGGTTGGTAAGGCAGGCAAGATTGTTTTCTTAGATTCATATCTGGCATGATCTACATATCAATAGCAGTTTTCTAATTCTGTAATTTTCTTCGTAATTCAACAAATTATGTACGTGCACACCCCAAGGACCAACCCGGTGCTCGGGACTTTGGAGTTGCTCCTCCTAGCATCATCATTTCATTGCGGGCCCGCTAGGCTGGCTCCGAGTTATCAAAAAAATTATACACTTATATATGTATATGTGTATAATAGAGAGAGAGAGAGAGAGAGAGAGAGAGAGAGAGAGAGTGGGGGAGAGGAGATAGAGTACCGATGGTGAATTCTAAATATGGAGAGGGAGGGAGAGGGGAGAGAGAGAGTACCGATGGTGAATTCTCCGGCTGTCTGGTTTCCTTGAATCTGGAAGGTAGGGTCGTCGGTGGCGGGAAGGAGATGGGCTTGAATTGCTTTCAGTCGTCGGTGAGCCGTTGAATCCATCGATCTAGCGGCCGTGGCCGAGGAATACGCGGTGGTAGTATTTTTTTTTTTTTTATCAGTCGGTGGTAGTATCAATCTCCAAATTTCTGAGAAGGAAAGTTGTCAGCTTTGGAAAGACGTCAAGGGAGAGAGATAGAGACGTGGTAGAAAGAGTCGTTTATGGGCACAAGAGAGCAAGAATGGTGGGGAATTTCGGACATGAGAGTCCCCGTCTCTATATATATTGGGGTGTAAAAATTAATAGAGTATCTTTTGGATAATGATAGTTTACTCTCTACGAAAAATGTTAGATACTTAAAAAACAAATAATTCGATATGGTCCAGAAAAAAGAAATTAACGGTTCATATTCACAAATGGACAGTGCTAGGGGTACATACCCATTATGATTTTCGCACATATCTGTTTGGGGACCCAGGTTGTGAGTCCCACACAGCTTTGGATGAACTACTTACGTATGTCGGATTGAAGAGATTTCTCGCGGGACCCAAAATTATTCTGAGATGAATCAACGGTTCGGATTGCTTGTGTGGGACCCACAAATGGGTTCCGGAACATATATGTGCGAAATCTGTGCATTATAGGGTTATGTACCCTTAGGTTTTCCGCAATCATATTTATCGAAACCGTTCATTTCTCTTTTTCATACAATTACGAGAAATTTTTTCTTCTATCCTATTAATCATCTTCTCTCTAGAGCTCATGCGGTCGATCTCTTGGATGCTATACACTGCATCTCGGGATCGAGTTTTATTCTCCCTCTCCTATGTAATAGATTAAGAATGACGAATGATAAAAAATTAATAATTATCATCTTCCCTTTAACACTGTATAATTACAACTTCTTGTTAGTTTCAACTGCGACCATCACGTTTAATCCCAGGATGTAGGAGTGCCAACTGCGGCCATCACGTTTACAAGAATTTACTCAAGTAGTTGCATCACCAAAATTATGCTCCACTAAAGTGTTATTATTATTATACTACTGTTGGAACTTTTTATTTTAATTCACCAAATAGCATGTCACCACTAAATTTTTTTAATAAGAGGTCAGCTCGGGAACTTACTATTTTTTTAATCGTGCATTTTTTTTGTTATATTGGGATTATTTATGGAGCTGATCAAAGTCAAGTTGCATTCTTCGATATTCTATTTTCAAGATCACGTCAACAATAAGTTACTTCAAATAATTGCACCATGAAAACTATATTAGAAAGTGTCATTATTATACTATTTGAACTTTTTATTTTAATCCACCAAAAATCCCGTCACCACTATATTTTTCTAATTAAGACGCCAACTTATTTTTTTCAATCATGCATTTTTCATTGTTAAACTTATTTTTTCAATCATGCATTTTTCATTGGTAGATTGTGGTTGTTTAAGTAGACGAAAGTCAAAATGCATTCTTCCATGGGTTTTTCTAGTATACACCCAATAGGCGGACATTACGCGCCCAAAAAGTAAGTTTCTGACACCCATTGGTTTGATTGACTTGAGGACTTCTACCTCTTTAGCTTGAATGACCATTTTGTCCTTATTCATTAGTACCTTAGTGGGACAACAACAATGCAGTAATACGGTGCCCTTTTTTTTTCTTTTCCTTTTTTTTGTATATTCCGCATATTGATATTTTGTGGATCCTATTTCGTGTATTGCAAAGATGAATCAAACCGCAGACTTTTCTTAAAATATTTTTTTATGAGTACTTGCAAAAAATTAGTTGAATCTTTTTTTGTTGAATATTAATTCTGAAAGAGCCCTTACCGATATCTGATAGAGTTAATTTTTCCGCAGGAACCGATAAAATATGATCGATTTAAATCTGTCACGACCCAATCCGGAAGGTTGGAAATCAACTAGTCGATCTTTTCATATACATTAACTGATTTTAGATGTGGAGGCATAAGGGGTCAAGTGGGGTCACTTGACCTTAATTAGTAGGTAAGGCATACGTGATGGACATCAAAACTAGTGCTGCTGGCCTATTAACCCTTTCCTTCGTTTTTAGCAATTAAATTTTTGCATTGACAACTCTAATCCACAACACTCTGTCTCTCTGAATTACTAATAGGGAGCAGAAAATAACATTTTGCAATACTTCACTTTCATGGGTTTTTTTCCTTTTTGAAAAAAGTATATAAAAGCTGAATACAAGCAAAATGATTCTACATCAACATCGGATTACATAGCATTTACTTCTAAAACAAAGCAAATATAATGTCAATGCCTCTTCACTGACACGATTGAGTATAACCATGAAGAATACTAAATTGAGCACACGTACCAATCTACCCCAATTGATTATGACATACGAACGACTATTGGCAAGAAGTCACAATTCCGCAAAAATGTATCACAAAAAAGAAAACAAAAGTTAGTTAGATTCTAACAACACTGGTGGTTGCAAATGCACAACTGCAATACCTGAGGTGGCCTAAGATATAAATTATGTCGATAGTCAAAGATCTAAAGAAACCAAAACACGTTGTTATTTTATCTACTAATGTAATTTTATATCAAGCTCCCAAATTGTTCGTGATTTTTAAGGTTGCTGTCAGATTTTTATGGTAAATTTACTGTATAACCTTGTGCTCTGGTAAATTTCAATTATGGTAAATTTGTGTGATAAAATTTCAAGGTTTGGTGAGATTTTTTTCGGAAAATTTGTTTTTTGTATTGGGTTTATTTGATAGATTTCGTGTGTAAAAATTGATGTGAATGTTTGAATCACTATATAGAATATGTATAAGCGGTTGATTCAAAAAATTTGACTCTCCACCTTTCATATTATAATTTTTTTTTGTCATTTTTGAAATTTCTAAAAATTTCGTTAATCATGTAGTTTTTTTTTTTGGTAAATCAACTTGAAATAGAAAAAAAAAAAAACTAAATGAATATACAGCCTATAAGGGCATACCTCAGAAGGAAGGAAAAGAAAAGAAAGGAATAAAAAATTGGGGAACCTACGCCAAATGGCTACATAAGAATATGAGAAACTAGCATTGTACCCGTTCAATGCACGAGACAAAACAACAGAATGAATGATGATGGTGATGATGATGATAATATAACAACTCCTATCCATTTAGAAAGAGGGAAAGGCAACACAGACAAGAGGTCATTGCTAGTACTGCAAATGTAAAACTTGGACTTCAATTGATCCAGTGGGCTCCGGCCGCAATATGAGATGGCTCATGCAATTGATACCTGATATAAATGGCATAAGGCCCCAGGGACATCCCCCTGGGTAGGCAAAGAGTAAGAGATGGGTCGGTCCAATGAAACTAGACCGGACTGTTTTAGATTCGTTGCAATACAAGATAAATCTTCGACGTGGGTCGGGCCAACGATAAATGCCAAAATGCCAAAATCTGCAAAGCAAATTGGGTTTGATCATGTCAGTTTGCATTTTGGATGTTTCCAAAGCAAATTCTTTAAATCTTCTTTATTGGTTTGTCATATCGGACAGTAGCTATGGCTCAACCGGACATTTCATAGGTTTATTGTAGTCATTTCCTTTATTCAGAGTTGTTTGAACAAAACACAGAAGTTCAAAAGTTATGTTCTTGTTGTTGGACTATAAATTTGTTTTTTATTTTTTTGAACTGGAAAAAAGGGTGGGAAGAGGCGACCGGCGTAGCAATTTCCCATATGCGTGTGACCATTGGGGTACCCGACCCGCTGTGGAATGTCCGGTTGAGCCATAGCTATCTTATCTCACTCACTTTAGCCAACTAGGCTACCACCTCAGTGGCTTTGCATTTTTCAGCTATTGAATTTGCAAAGAATAGATTGTGCTACTAGATGAAAGATAATTTTTTTACAAGTTTCTTGATCAGTATATATTTTAAAACACAATGTTACAAGATTTGATGATCGTCGATGCTTTTAACAACACGAAAAAGTGTTGAGTACAATTCAAATGCCTCACTTTAGTAGATAGATTAAGTTAATTTTTATTAATAATATATCCTTCTAAATTAAAAGGAAATCCCTCCGTTTTCCTTTCGCTTCAAACTCCTGTTTACTATTCACGTTTTCTACCTTTGTCCTGTTCCAGCCTGGACCGTTCCTTCTTTTCCTTCCCCCCTCTTTCTTAGGCCACGTAAATGTTTAGACCCATCTCGTTCATGTCTCCTCTGCAAATCCTTGAATATCCGAGGATTTTTTAAAATCTGTATCCTACAAATTCCAGGTCGCCGAAAAACTTTTGGCCTGTTCCTTCATCAAATCGACTGGCCCGACGGCGACGAAGATGAGAAGGATGAAGAAGAAGATCGAGGTTCCACTTCTTGGGCTTCTACAGTTGGGAAGTCGAGTTCGAAGAAGAGAAGGATAGAGGAGAAACGATGGTGGTGCAGAAGTCAGGAGGAGGTTTTACACAGCCGATGATGAAAGCGGGAGTTGTGCCCAAGCTTGAAGGTTTGGCTAGGTAATTTCACCGACCCCCTCTCTTATCCCAATTAATGCCGATTTGAATGAATCAAGTGATTGTGTAAAATAGGGTTCTCTTTTCTTTCTTTAGGGGCAATTGGTTGGCCGGATTATACGTAGGATCTTTCACGCTTTTCATGTGAATGGTTTTTGCAATCCACTTGCACTCTTCGTCCTAATTTCTAGGGAATATTGACAAATTACACTTCACCAATTGGAGATACTACAATACATGTCCCCTGAAACTGTGATTACGACTCGTAGCGATCAAGGTTTGAGAGAGAGAGAGAAATTAAGGGCATTGAAATCCTTTCAAACCCTAATTAAATATATTTTTGGAAAGCAAATGAAGTAGTTCTCCTGGGTTTAAGAAGCAAAATGGAGAATTCAAGCTTGAGGTAGAAAAGAAGATTAACTCGATTGAAATTGGGCTTGCCTTTTTTATTTTAGGTTCCGTCCAAAAGAAGAACAATACCTCGTTTGAAATTGGGCTTGCCTTTTTTATTTTAGGTTCTGTCCGAAAAGAAGAACAATAAGACGTTTATCGATCATCATCTCCTTTGATCCTGTCTGAGAAGAGGCACTACCTTCGCCACCACCACCTTTCAGGTTTCAATTGTTCCTACTTCCTTCTTTATTGTTTCCTCGCCAAAATTCATATCTGTTATTCAGACTCCAAACTCCAAAGAAAGCGAACAAAACCCAAAACTTCGAAACCCTGAAAACTCAAAACTTCGAAACCCTTAATTTGACTAATTAAACATTCAATGAACACCGAAACAAATAATCAAGGGTCCATGATCCGACTACTTAGTCCTGTGGGATTCACAATTCACAGGCCTTGATTGTTATAATGTTTCGAGGTTGTGTTGTTCGTCCGGTTTAGGCCAGAGGATAGTACTAGAATCAGAGGGAAAGTGATATACTTTTGGCAAGAAAGGATGTAAATTATCGCTATAGACATTGTGGTGTGGTCTGATAATGCCCGACGAGCTATTGTACGTATCCCGTGGTAAAAGAGCTCTTCATGAGTTGTTGGAGGGGAAGGGGAAGTAGGGATGCGATGCAATCAATTGGAATTAGGGTTTCCGATGTCTCTCGTGGCCGCCGTTATTCCTCTCGCAGATCGTGTACTTACCAACCGCAATCATATGGGTATACTTTGATCTTTTAATTCAATTTTTATCCCCATGTTGCTTTTGGTAACTCAGATCTATGTGTGTTTTTCCCCGATCCGTATTAGCATTATTAATCTCTGGTCGATGGAGACTGATTATTAAGTTCTTTACAAAATCTGCATTGCTTCATGACTTGCAAAGGTGTGTATTTTGCCACTTGTCAATTTGGCATCTTTTTATGCATCTTCAATCTCTTCTCTTGAGCACATTACACTGACTGATGGAATTCATTAGTTTTATTTTCCCCAACCAAGGTCTTTAAAACAAAACTTTGGCATATCAATGGTACATCGTTTATTTGGAAGATGGCAATCATATTTAAATTCCTCTATTTAAGGGGTCAGTGTTTATTTTTTGGGCCTCAACTGAGCGAATGCATAGGGCTTTCCCTTCTTGTAGAGCTCACTGAATATTCTGCCATACTTTTCATGATTTCTTAATTTAAGGGCAATCTGAATCCTATTTTGCAAAGTATATTTTATTTCATAGTATGAGGTTACTGGCTTAGTCGAATGGTTGAGTTTCACCATGTTAGATCAGCAGGACTGCAAATCGTTAGCAATACGAATGAGCCTGAATTCTTGGAGTTATTCCATCTTTCGAAAAATTTCCTTTTTACCGTGTGCTTATGGTTAGTTGGGAGAATTTGTATGAGTAGTCTTTACTCTTTATCGATGGAGTCATTTTTGTGTTTCTACAGGCAGTAGCAAATTCTACATTGGCAACTTCCTTGCATGTCAATGGAAGTGATTGAATCCCAGACTACCTAGGAAATGGTCCAGACTTGGTGAGGGAACTATTCAGAGTTGCTGATGATCTCCCACTGTTGATTGTGTTCATTGACGAAAGTGAGGCAGTTATATAAGCAAACAAACAAAATCGAAAGCCTTGATCCTGCTGTGCTTCGACCTGATGGAATAGATAGAAAAATTTAATTCCCACTTCCTGACATTAAGACAAGGAGGCGCATTTTCAGGGTACTTTCATGGCTTGACCAAACAACTACATGAATTAGTCCGGATACTGTGAAACTTCTTGATTTACCAATCTCGTTATGCGTGAAATGCAGATACTCACTTCAAGGATGACTTTGGCTGATGACGTCAACATGGAAGAATTTGTTATGAACAAGGATGAATTTTCAGGAGCTGATATAAAGGCAATATGTACTGAAGCTTGTTTGCTTGCTTTAAGAGAGCGCCGTATGAAGGTGAGACAATTTATTACCCAAGTGATTAGCTGCATGAACTGCATAATTTTTGGACCGGGCCCAGTAGTGAGAGGGTTTATTACATGCTTGTAGTGAGGTTCCTCGGCCGTTCGATGAACGATCAAAAGTCTGGATCATCTTACACTTAAAAAAGTCATTTTTACATTTACTTTTGATATCATCTTACACTTAAAAAAAGTATTTCTACACCTACTTTAATTTCAATTTATCCAAACCGTTGATCATCAATCGGACGGCGAAGGGAGCTCACTACACGCATGTAGTGAGTTTTCCCATTACATGCCCCCGGATTCTAATTTATGAGGGGAAAACGGATTTTTACATTTTATTATTATCCGGTCTGCAGAATATTTTCTTTTCATAACAATAGGTTTTTGAATTTAAGAGTGCATTTTAAAAAAGATGGATTTCTAATTTTCTCAAATGAATGCGAGTAGTTTTTCCCTTTAAGGCTTGTTTTGCAAGTGCATATAACTCATTCGTCACGCTTCTCTCTGTTTTATTTGGGAGTGAGATAAGGATGGTTGGGGTTGGTGTTAGTACTGGGTACAATTAGGGGGTTGTTGGCCATGATCATCTTCCCCACTTCCTCGCCTGCACAAAACTTGGCATGATTTACTTTCCGTCATACCCCTTCCTCACCTTCCCCACCCGCTCGCCTCTACTTCACGTCGCCTGATATCCTTTCCTTTTTCAACGGTATTGAGGAAGCATAATGGCCATAAACAGCCCTTTTGTTCGCAGCATTTACAGACCCTACAAAGACCAAACACAGCCCAGTGGAGGGTGTTACTTGGTTGAAACTGCTTCTCGCCGTCGTGAGCCGGTAGCAATAGCAACACAAGGACAAGCAAACAATCTGATATACACACCGAATTTGTACTTCATCCAAAAATTCAGCGACTGGCCGTTGGGAGATGTCCAGGAATGGAACAATGAAAAAGACCTGGAAGATTGGATCGAAAAGATCTTTTACTACTCCTTCCTCGAGCACAGCTTTGAAAGTAAGTATTAGAGTGGATAGAATCACCACAGGACTCCCAATAACGTCAATTCAAGTGCATGCAAAAAGGTTGTGGTAGTCTAAGTTATTTTATTTGATTGTAGTTATCTATCATAATACATGTTTGTTGAAATGTCTCAATGACTTCCTTTGCATAGTAAAAAAATATCAGATTCATTTATTAACCTAGGTCAACGACTTCCACTCATCTGTTGATGATCCTACTATGTGATGAAGCCATGAATTTGTTTCATTTATTAGAGTCGATAGAATCGCGAAAATAATAACATGCCTATTATTGGCTTAGATTAGAAAATCAAAAGAATAACTTGCCCATGGATCTATTTTCTGACGTCACTAACCCCAAAACCTCGCTCCGCCCTGACTATCGAACTTGTTACCTAAGAGGGAGCAAGGCACATGCCTTGACAAGGGGTTGCAGCTATATTGACTACATAACTATATATTTGACTTAGCTTAACACCTCGACTTATCCTGGGGACAATCTCAATGTCCACTAATTGGGGCCTAATTACAACCAAATTAATTGGACTGACCAAAAGAAGTGGAGCACCTAAGAGGTTTTAGCTTGAGACGTAATATAGACTTGCATGCTGCATCTATATTGTTGGTTGAAATATTATAGCATCTCTCACCCTTACTCATACTTTTACGAATATGCATAGTGCGATCATCTTAGAGAGTAAGTTGTCTAGATCTCTTGGGACCACTTGAGATGGACAATCGGAATGGTTGGGACTTGGGAGAACAGTTAAAGAATACGGTACAAGTTGAGGATGACAAGAAGAAGAAATGAGGTAAGTTGTTTATCAAACAAACAAAAAAATAAAAAGGAAATGAGGGAGGTTGAAAAAATTACGATATAAAAAATGAGAACAAAAAAGCTACTCTTTATATCCAGATTCCATGCTGTAATATGATTTTTATTCTTCTTTCCCGAGATATTTTCTTTCTTCAGTCTCATCTCAAGTCCCAATTTTGTCTAACTGCCTGCTACTACATAACTCTATCTATTCAACCATAGTAGCTTCTTTTGTTTCTCAAAAAAAAAAAAAAAAAAAAGGATCTCACCTATTTTTATGCTGCCTAAGGTGGGTCTTTCATTGACTACTGTAACACACTATCTCAACTATAATTCAGTGGTTTGATAGCCAGGGTGGGCCTATTCTCTGTTTGCAAGAAATCCTGCATGATGAATCACAGGTTCTTTATTTCATGACCTGCCCTAAATTTTCAATCAATTCAACTTCTTAGGGTTGAAATTCTAAATATTTCGTTCTAAGGGTGTTGGCATATCTTTGAGCAATAATATCTTGTGTAACATTCTATCTGGCTACAGAATTTGTATATGATCTATGCTCTTCATCTCAGTTTTCCTTCTGTAGATGGTATGTCATCCACTAATGGAATGAGTCTACATACATCCAACCCTCACCTAAGGCCCGCGGTGGAGTGATCCTCATACGTAGATCAGCCCTTTTACACAGAACATTTAATTAGTACTACATTAAGTGTTCAATGAACATACCAAGTAATCTTGAAGTGTATTATTTTATCTATGAGTAACAAAAAAAAAAAAAAACTATAAGTAACAGGCTTTGTAAAGGCCATTATAAGTTGGTAACTATTAGTTCATCTCCTAACTTACCACTAGCTTGTTCACATCCGTTGACAAACAGTATATGAAGCACATCACAAAACTTTAGGTGAATTAGCAGAGCAGCTTACACAAGATTTCAACATTAGAATCAGAAACAAAAAATTCATGGATAGTATGCTTATTTTTCAAGATTTTTTACGCAATATTGGTTCATGAGGATTTGTTTTTATTGAAGTTCTGATACTTTGGTAGTGGGCCGAAAGCAAAGACACTTGCTTTAAATTCAACTGAAACTAAAGTGAACATGTGGTGATTGCTAACATGTGCTATGGTATCTAATATTTGGATTAAGAATGGAGTTCTATGCAAAATACTTTATGCATGGAAAAGTGTAAAAATATTTTAGTTTCATTTCATGACACCTGTTGTTGATCTATGCATTATGATAGAATAAGGCCTCATCCATGGCAAGGCTCTTTTTAGTTCTAACGTATAGGCATTTGCATATTGTTGCATTGCATGAGGTCCATATCAGGAACGATTGTGATCGGGGTTGTATGATGCATCTCAGACTTGCTAACATGAGAATGATGCAATTCCTTGTTCATTGTTCCATTTAGCGGAAAACCATTGCCCTTGAATTTGGTGATTATGGAAGTTGGTCGATTGTGTTTGTGGTTGCAGATGCAGATCGAGCTTGGTTTGTCAAGAGGATCACAGACAACAACCCATACACTCGACCGGTAAAAAAGAAAGGCCTTCTAGCTCACTTTCTATAATTCTTTATTGGCTAAATGCCTTTAAACAGTCTGCAACTAAAACACCCAAATTGGACGTTGACAGACACTCCCCGCTGGCTACCAGCATATCTAACAGAGATACAATCGAGAGGTGTGGATACTACTTAAAAACGGTTCGAGAGTGTGGCCGGTGCAGATAGTTGATAATCAATTCCGTGGCAGATGAACAGAATTCTATCGTGCACATGCTCTCAGCTCTGACTATGAGATCTTCTTCGGGTGTGAGCGCAACTGGATCTACAAGGTCGCTATATTTGACCAAAATCATGCTAGAGTTAAATACTCATGGTCAAGCCCCAATGAAAGCCTAGAGTTCATTTACCCACCACTTGGTAAGCCAGTCGCATATTTTCCCAAATAAACCATGTTAGAAGACATCTTGTAGACCATAACTTTGATAACGAAATAATATGAAACAGCTGGGTTGAGAACCTCGATCCTGCCTTCCATCTTTTTCAACCAACAAGCACTAATGCAATTCAGCTACCGCTGTGAACAGGGAACTCATATCTATCAGGTATGGCCCTAATATATTTTGAAAAGAACAAATATGCATGGTCACCTAATATCACACACTGACATTGGTACATTCTATGGCAGGAGTTCGCGAGGCGCTTGGGACCAATCCTATCTAACATTGAAGAATATGAAGTTGTCTTCAAAATGGATCTGCACGAGTGGACAGTCCCTGTTCAGCAAGGTGTGCTACATAGGTCAAGCTTCGAAGCATTCATTGCAGATCTCAAACTCGGGACATCAGACTATGTCCTCATAACCATGTCACCTCAAATGGTTGCACGAGTCATTGTCTTTGGCTTCAATGGGTTGGAGAAGGTATCCTCAATGTTCTAAGCTATTAAACTAGGGATAACATACTGCGTACTTTTGGAGCGCTGCATGCTCTGATGTTTTGAGGCTCGATGCCTTTTGTTGTGGTGGGTTAGCTGTAGTAAACTCGAGGGTACAGTGACTTACTCTTTTGTCATGTAAATATCGAAGCACCAAGGAATTGTAGATAGGAAAACTAGGAATTCCCACCGCATGTCTGTAAATGGGTTAGATGGTTCTAAGTTATTATTACCGTATGGTAGTGATAGAATGTCTGTAAATGCCTCAGATCGTATGTACGTAATCCTAGCTACTTTGATAATATATCTCAGCACTCCGTTATGCTTCCCGTGATTCACTCATCTTCTGTTGTTCATAATTCCATGTGGGTTTCATAAACCAGATAACAAACCCAAGCACAAAATGACCTTGTTTGTATAAATCCTGATTGGCATCATTTTTAGGATTATTGTACATACTATCTTAATTTTCAGGCCTTGTGAGTATGATTTTCTCATTTCTTAGTAGAGGAAATGGGATTGCCCCGGTTTACTCACCATGCTACTGGACATTAAATTCTCTGTAAGAGCTTGTAAAATCAGTCTACTCTCTGTTACTCCGTATCTATTGTCCTCCCAAATACTAAGAACTTAATAGCTCATTCTGTCATTTAAATTGAATCAGACTTTAGCAGCTTGCAATCTTTTTCATTAGGGTTTGTTCCTCTCTGTATGTGCATTTGTCAACCCTCAAAACCTGCATGTTTATCCTGATGTTTGTTCAACTGAAAAACATTTCATGGTGATAATTAGTAACATAGGAAATAAACCTGTGATAAAATAAGAGACGAACCACCATCAGAATTGAAAAGTACTCTCATAAAGTAACATAGTAAATAAACCTATGTTTATCCTGTCATATGTACTCCCCCTACCATCAGTGCACAACAGCAGCAGTGAACCGTCTTTGTGTCCTCTTTTTGTAACACAACCGTGTCCAAAAAACTGAAATCTGGGTTTAGTTTTGAACAACATGGCTGAAATCTAATTTTGGCACTTCTGTAGCTTCTGAATCTGTTAGTTTTCTGGTATTATGAACTGCTGTAATCATTATGAACTTGGTAGAGTATTTTGAACTTTTTAATCTATTAGTTGCAGCTCTGTGTAATCTGCTATGGGCTGAAGTGCAGCTATGTGTTGTTTTTTTTTTTCTTCTTAGTCTACATTTAGGAATCAGTTTAGTGCACTTTCTTTTTGGCTTTATCCTTGTGATGGTTGTGAGAACTTGAGACTTGAGGAAATTTGACGATGGTGAGCAGAATCCTGTCTAAACCATTTACTCGAAATTGAATGAGTCTTAATCATTTACTCAAAACAACATATATCATTTAAAGTTTTGCCTCCTAAGCTTCCATTATGTCCAATTCTAACGATGCACAACATAAATAAAATTGCACTACGCTTCAAAGAGAAAAACTGTATCTTCAGATCTTTTATGAAGCGAAATGGGCTTTCAGCTAAGGGCCACATCTTATCCCAGGCTTGTTGATCGTTCTAAGGTATTAGTTTTCTGAGGGTTACCTGTGTTGGGACTCTGCAATAAGGACTGCATCATTTGTTCATTATAAAATCCTATTTCTTTTAGTTGCAAATTTAATTTCGGCTTTATTTCTAATATGAAAACAGGAGAATAAGAAATAAACAATTAGAGATTCGAAATATTTTAGCCGACCAAAAAATATTGGGTGAATTACTTAATTTTTTGATCAGAAGGAAATTGCAAATCATAATAGCATAATGCCTCTTATTCATGTACTTCCTCTATCCGATAGATCTCTATTAACAGTTTAATTCGTACACCATAATAAAAGAGCCATTAAAGCAACAACAAAATACGTGAATGCGGTGAATCTTGCGAGAACACAATGAGCATTACAGTCCGTGCGTGCACGGAGTTTTAAACTAGTGTGTACATAAAAAAATCTTTTATTCTGATTTAAAAGGGAAAATTTCAAAAAACCCCCGAAACTTTACACTCAATGTCTCAAACATCTATGAACTTCAATAAACTTCAATTGCACTCCCAAACTTTCACTGCGTTAAAACTGTTGATAATGAAAACTGTTGATGTGGACTACAAGCTTCGTTACAAACCAAAAAGAAAATATAAAACTATGTTTTAAAATCACATCTAACGTCTAAAAAAAACAACACCCAAGATGGATGGGACTTTCCTCCCTCTTTCTCTCATTCGTTCCAATTTCTTACTCCCCCAATCTCTCTCTCTCTCTCTCTCCCTCTCTCTCTCTCTCTCTCTCTCTCTCTCTCTCTCTCTCTCCACATTGGTGCATTTGAGAGCTCACTACCACTACTTGGTACTAAATTCTCCGCCCGCGTAGACGATAAATCCCCCCTTGCCGTTGATCTAGTTTAGATCAAGCTCAAAAGCTCCATTGGACCATTGGAGAGAAAAAAAAAAAAGTTTTCTTTGGATGCCACGTTAGCATTTGCTTGATTTTTTCGGGGGCCAAGCGGCGGTAGGGGTTTGAACTCCGACAAGTCCAGTTTCCTCACACCACCCTTGATCGGAGCAAAAAGAGGGTTATCGCTGCTATGAGAGTCAACAATGGTGGCGATGTAAAGAAACTCCTATGAAGTTGGCTGCAATCTTCCAATGGTCCTTGGAAGCCCATTGGGATGAGAAACTACGTACTCTGTTAGTGTTATTTGATTTGGTGGTAGTAGATTTGGAGTCGTACGAGTTTTGACGGCGGCAGCGACGAAGGTAGACCACACATCAGAAGACAAACCCTTAGTTGGAACTTCACAAACCCTTTTCATCTGGCTCTTCCTATGAGAAAACAAGCAGCATAAAACACTAAAGGAGCTCAATTTAAGAGATTTGTATGACCCAAATTTAGAACATCATAACACAAAATTGTATTAAAAAAGCCCTATTTTTTAAAACCTTTTTTTAGACCTTGGGCCTGTAATACACCACATCAGCGATCATTTTCCTCCAAAAAATACCACTTAACATCTTCTTAACGCCTGTCAAAGGCCAGATCAGCGTTTTCTGTTTGCCATTTGGCGGAAGTAAACGGTGGGGGGTAAATTGATTGAAAGAGTGAAAGTTTGAGTGTGCAATTAAAGTTTATTGAAGTTCAGGAGTGTTTTGAGACATACAGAGCAAAGTTTGTTTGTTTGTTTTTTTGAAATTTTCTCAGTTAAAAATGTTATGTGATTTTCCTAAGGTTATTGTAATCCATTTTGCCATTTTTATTTTAAGTGTATATCTTCGCCATAACTATCTTAAAAATCCGAATATGTGTACTATTACATACGCCTATGTGGCACCACGTGACTCAGTGAGCCCCGCGCCCACCTCAAAACAAAGAAAAAACTCTAATCTCTCTCTCTCTCTCCTCCCTCCCTCCCTCCCTCCTCCACTCGCCTATATCTTCCCCAAAACTTTAACTCCCTCCAAGATCAACAAGATCAGAGGTAGCTTAACAAGCCTAAAAAAAAAAAAAACTTCAAATCACAGTAAAAAAAAAATCCAAGTTCTGAAATACCCATTTCATCAAAATTCAAGAAATTCACCCTTGCATTCGAAGATAAATCTCGTAATTCTTCATGATGAGATGCAGATGGGAAGGAGTGAGGGAGTGAAAAAAATCAAGGAATATTGCTAGAAAAATGGCGGCAAGCGCAAATTATTGAATTTTAACGGTGCACTTTTTCGAAATCACATATCAATGGGAAGATCATTAATAATTGCCATAACATGGCATGAGAAATACTGTTGGACACAACTACCCTGGAACAATATTATGTTGCACCCTTCATCCACTTTAGTTGCACCCTACATGAAAAACGATTGCACTCCTCAACAAATTCATTGCGCCCACACTCCTCAACAAATATGGTTGCAGTGTGGTCAAGTTACACTTTCTGGAAAGATTTTTTGACCATTGCTCCATTCGTCAACTTTTGTTGCACTCTACATGGACAACTGGGGGTGTCCACGATTCGATTCTGAACGATTCGGATCAATTCTCAACCTGAACCGCTCATAGCGGATTATCATTTTTAAGATCCGCAACCGTCCCTAGGTGAAATACGGATGGGTCGGTTAGATTGCGGATTTGACGATCGGGTAACATTTGGATCCGCAAGCGTTTTTTATACAGTTTGGCCACAGATTGGTTGGTTTTAACCAAACCCAACCTGAATCGAGCCATAACCATAACCGCCAGACAAATATTTCTCGAACCGCAACCATCCGTAACATACCTTGGGCGGGTTCGCGGACGGTTCGAGTTGGTCGGGTTGAGCGGATGGGGTGATCCGCTAGGCACCCCTATGGACAACGGTTGCACTCCTCAACAAATTCATTGCAGCCACGTTGGTCCAAATTCTAGAAGAATGTGTTCGAGTCACATTTTTTGGAAGATTTTTTTACCATTGCACCCTTCATCCATTTTTATTGCACTCTACATGGACAAGATTGCACTCAACAAATTTATTGCACTCACGTTGGTCCAAATTCAAGAAGGATGTATTTCGGTCAACATTGTTATGGGTACCATGTATTGCAATTAAAATTGTGCATATCATGTTAGGAGCAATTCCTAAAATGTGGTCCATTGAACGGCAAATATTTGCCTCTACGTCATTTTGCGGCAATTCTCCCAAAGATTTTCCCCATCCTCAGGGATAGGAATCATGCATTCCATAGAAAACTCAATACTAACAATATGAACTTTTTTAGAACGTCGTTCCAAGAATGAACTAAATGCACAAATCTTTAGTATTAGCTTCTCACATCTGTTGCTTCGTGATCAGGTTTGCCGCCATTGAACAGTCAAATTCCTCATGGGAAAACGTCTCCGGTGATAACGGTGACGAGCGGAGGAGACGGCGGAGGTGGTGTTCTGTCTGAGTCACGGGGGAGAAGTGGACACGGAGGAAATGGGTATTTCAGATCTGTTTTGATCAAATGGGTGTTCGTCTGAAATTGGATCAAATGGGTATTTCATATCTTCTCTGATCAAATGGGAATTTTAGATCTTGGATTAATAACTTTTCGTTAGGAGCAGTAAAAAATTTAGTACTTTACTGGAGTAGTAAACGGGAAACCGACACTTGTTTACGTGGCAAGATGACTTGGGACAACACGCCACTTTCGGTCTCGTCGTCCAACTCACAGGGTCACTGACGGACAAAGTACTCTGAAGCTGCATTAACAGCGAACTGAGTCAACTGACAATCATTTCTAGAGAGAGAATGTAGATAAGGGGGAAATTGTCTGAATTTTCTCTCTCCTACTCGTCTGAATTGTCTAGGGTTTTTCAGGATCAGAACAAGAATGGGGGAGATAGGAAAGACGAAGCTCGATACGGGGTGGTTAGCGGCGCGATCGACGGAGGTGGAACTGACCGGAATTGAGCTCACCACCACTCACCCTCCATCTGGCTCCGATCAGCCGTGGATGGAGGCTGTTGTACCAGGAACGTAAGTCCGATGCTAACTTCTTGAAATTGTTCCATTTTGGTGTCTGAATTATGAGGGATTGATGTGGAAGTGCCATTGATAGCAAAGGAGACGTCTTGTCTCCAGCTTACGAGTGGACTGCACGGCGTGCAGTGCTGCTATTGTAGACTTCACTTTTAATTTGAGGACTGTTCACTCTGTAGAGTTAGTCGAGCTAAACAACCATGTTAAAAATTATGTTAGTTGGATATCGATCAATTCATGATTGAAGTACATTTATCTTGAAAAAGTTGGGTTCTTCAAGGAGAAATTTCTTCGATAATTCATTGATACTTTGCACTGCTGCAGCAAAACTGATGGAAGCAAAAGAAAGACAGTTTAATAATTATGTCATTTTGATTTTCTGGTTAAAGGATTGATATTTAAACATGTCACTGACTCCACCTTTACGGGGAGCCAAATTGCGTAGCTAAGGAGTTGGCAAAATGTTTGTTGAGTTTAACTACCACCTATTTTGTTCACTTCGACCATACCAAGTTCTAAACCCAATTTTTTTCTTTTGGTAGCCATATTGCTATATCTCTAGGTTTACCTTCTTATGTTCTGCCTTACCAGTGCACGAAGCTCCTGTATATGCGAGGTCTAGGGAAGGGTTGATGTACGCAGCTTTACCCCTACAAGCAAAGAGGTTGTTTCCGAGAATCGAACTCTTGACCTACAGGCCACAATGGGGTAGTTTTACTGTTATGCCAGGTCCACCCTTCAAAACAATCCCAGTTGGTAAACAACCTAGTTGTTATAAGACAACTGCCAAAAGGAAAGGGCAAGGGGGTAGCCTTGGACCCCAATACAGAAGAATAAAAAAACCAGCCTTTTCTAGGCCATAGAACCAACAATGTACACAAACAGAGCACCTAATAACAGGAAACAATGGGACGGACTCCATAACAGCAAAAACAAAAAACAACCCACCAAACAACCATTAGATCACAAAATTAAGATTTACATTCCAAACTCTGCATTCCTCCCTATTGTCGGTATAGCCTACTTTGATACATAAATAATATATCACTTACTGGGATTTTTTTTTTCTTTTCTGAAAAAGGAGAAACACCTCAAATTAGGTAAATGTTATGTTCATTTGTTTGTGCAGGTTAAATCTTTGGATAAATGAAAAATGGGAAATCCGTAACTGTAATTTTCCTTTGAACTTCTTTTCATGAGAAATTGAGAACCAAATGAGGACATGAAAGGTGAAACCGTACTCTAGATTCATTAAGAGCACGTGTCTCTGTTTAAGCTAGTGCTGATATTTCCCCTTTTATTCATTGATTTGGCTGGTGATTTTGTGGACAGTGTTTTGGCAACCCTGGTAAAAAACAATCTTGTGCCAGATCCTTTCTACGGGTTGGAAAATGAGTCAATCATAGACATTGCTGATTCAGGGAGGGAATACTACACTTTTTGGTTCTTCACAACATTCCAGTGTAAGCTGGTATGTTGTACTTTGTGCTCGGATGTCTGGTTTTGCTTGCAATATTCTACACAAGCATTATACGTATGTATCTGTTATAACATTGCCTATGGAGTTAATTGTACAAAACGAAATGTTCCCCTATGGGGTTTACCTGCAATGTAGTTGATTTTCCGTTGAGGGCATTCTTCTTCTTCTTCTCTTTTACTTGGTGGGAGTTAGTATTTTTAGTGAGGTTTTGAACGCCGGTCAAATGCATAGGAGAACATAGTGCTTACCACTGGGCTACCACTTCACTTGCAGCATTCTTCTTTGCGTGTTGTGGCTGGTTACTTTTTTGACAAATAGCACAATTTATTCTCTGTTGCTTGTTTGATGGCACTCTGAATCTCTTTCACTTCGATTGTGGGATTCGGTCAATGTTGTTCATATATACACCTTTGTGATGAGAAGGATAAGCAGTCAAAGTAACTTAGTGCCTGCCCTTAGTGCCCTTCTTGTAACGACTGGTTGTTGAATATACAGTAGCTGTGGCATTTTTCATCCGAAGACAGATGCAGCATTTCTCATGCGAGTATGTGGTCAATTCCTTTCTGAGCATTCTCTCTCAATTGTGCTGCCAATGTAGTAAGCAAGTGTTACACGGTCTTGGGTAGAACTCAACCCCAAAATCTAGCTCATGAAGTGAGGGTGCTCTCACGCTTATATATTTCACATTACTTTGGTACCCAGGCGATGTGGGACTTCGCTTCACCCTCCCTCGCGCAGCGTGCTCACTCGGCAACACCTGTCGCGTGTAGGCGAGAGATACGCACCCTACCCATCTTTGGTACCCAGCTCTAATACCATGTTACACGGTCTTGGGTAGAACTCAACCCCAAAAGCTAGCTCACCCTCACGCTTATATATTTCATATTACTTTGGTACCCAGGCGATGTGGGACTTCGCTTCACAGCAAGATTATAAGTGACAATGCCAAGAAACTGCTGGACTTGCTTAAGAGTATTACTTTTATAGGTGGAGTTTTCCAGCTGGCTGGCTATATTGGGGTTGGTGGAAGTTGGTTTTAAAAAAATGGGTGTTGTGGTTTGACCTTTTGTTTTTTGATCTAGTAATTATGATCGTATGGAGGGAAAATCAAGGGGGGACACACCTTTAGAAGAAGAGCTAGGTGGTTGATGTGATCTATAGTCGTAATTTGGTGAAATCACTCGAGTTTCAAATAATTCAAATTCTTGAAACCCATTCCTGTGGGATGTTGAGGAGCAGGAGAAATTGTTGGAATTCTATGCAAGAGTCTCGGGGGCCAGGGGCCAAGATGCATGCTGAGAGACAACCCTATCTGATTAAGGCTGTGTGTTCTATGGCCCAAGGTTGGCAAATTTTCTTCACGAGCAGTTTTGTAATGTACTCTTAGCTGTCGAAGATGTATATGGTTCCTAATTCTTATTCTTTTTATAAATGGAGGAGTACACTTTTGAGTTTTAGACAACATAAAGATTTAGACTGCATTTAAGCGCACTGAATGTTTTGATCAGTAGTTTAGTCAGGCATGGTAAGTCATTTCCCTTTCTATGGCCTTATGGCTCGTATAATATCTAAGATTCCTTGTTCGTAGTTTCTAGTTGCAATAAAGAACAGAGAAGGATTCGATTAAAGATTGGGAAAGTGAAAAAGTTCCATTTTCCTAGATGAGCAAGTAGTTTACAGGGGCTCAGGCTTTAGAAAAAGCAACATTGGATGATGTTAGTTCTTGTATACTTGGTTTTAATACCCATATTGGTGGTTACATTATCACTTATGATTCTGCAGTTTTGATTTTCTAGTTAACTACCATCGAGGTCAGGTTCTCCACTTTGCATGTCCAATATATAGACAGTTCTTTTAGTTGGTCTGTTTTCTAATAGTTTCACTGATTTACTTTGCATATACTAGTATATCATTATTTTCTGGTGTATGACAGTTTCCATTTACTGACCTCCTTCAGTCAGGAAACCAGCACGTGGATCTGAATTTTCGGGCAATTAATTATTCTGCAGAGGTGTACTTGAATGGCCATAAAGAAGTCCTGCCAAAGGGGATGTTTCGAAGACATTCTATTGATGTCACAGATATTCTGCATCCTGATGGTGAAAATTTACTTGCGGTTCTAGTTTACCCTCCTGATCACCCTGGGAGGATTCCTCCTGATGGGGGTCAAGGTGGTGACCATGAGGTAATGTTTCCATTTCCCTGATACCTAATAATGAATTATCATCGAGTGTTTTCCAACTTTACTAAATATACCTATAATAATTGTACCTTTTGTGAGTAATTGAACCACTCTGGCATATGAAAAATTATATTGCGTGCGACAAGAAGTTATCAGAAATATAGTTTAGTTAATTTGATCACTGAGGCTCTTCTGTTGGTGAAGGGGTGCTCTCTTGACCTTTATAAGACTGTGAATACTACATTCTGATTTTGCCCAGGTTATTTTTCTTTCTAAAATTTGGGACGATGCGCAAAGCTTTGCAGTGGTGAAATTTTTTTGACCTGTGAACTTGGGGGAGGAGAAATTTTTTTTTTTTTATGAGATTTGATGCATTTATTTGATTGCGCAGTTATTTGTACAGTCCACATGGATGATTTAATTTATGAGCTAATATGCATATTTTTGTATATTCCACTGGGACACACTACAAAGCACGATTCTACAAGAATCTCATACATTAATAGGATCTCTATTTTCCCCCTCTTATTTTGGTCCATGGACTTTCATTTCATTTTCTGTTTATTTCAGATTGGGAAAGATATTGCTGCCCAATATGTTGAAGGATGGGACTGGATGATTCCTATAAGGTAATTTATAGCACTGATGCTCTAGTGTCCACCTAGTCCTTTTACTTGTAGAGCATAGCGGATAATCAGTTTTGGAACATAATTTTAGACTTACTATTGTCCTTTTTTCTGCAATATTGTTGGTGTGTTGGCATGTCTTGTTGATCTCTCTCTCTCTCTCTCTCTCTCTCTCTCTCTCTTATTATGGCATTTGTCGTGTGATTCTGTGAGCATCACTTATTGAGTATCCATTCAAATACTGCCACAGGGATAGGAATACTGGCATATGGGATGAGGTATCAATATCTGTTACTGGGGTAAGTTTGTATTCAACTGTGAAATGCTTAATATCCTCAGACAGCCCTGTTTATGCTGTTATCCTGTCTTTTTATTTTGCAATTGATAAAGTGAACACCACTACATGTATTGAAGACCATCAACTCCGTATAAAAAGCGTAAACTCTGAAGTTTAGCGAATTTCAACGAGTACTCAGTGTGACTTCTAAGCCTAGTGGTTCCTACCCTGAAAATGTTTTTTTTTTGATCGGCAAAAAGAAACTTTATTAATAATTGGAAACCCATTACAAAGATTAAAGAAAACCTACGAAAACAGCATCACAACGGAAAAACGAGCACCCCAACTACATTGGCACCCGCGCATCCGACAATCATTTGCCATATAGGGCCCAAAGGGAGAAGCTGACAAAAGAAAAGGTTGGCAAGATACCAACCAAATCAAAATACAAGAGAAAAGAACCAAAAGAAACACCACGCTATGGATCCCCACATCTGCATCTTCAAGTCCTTTGAACCACCACAGTAGATCCAAAACTCCTATTCCAACAGCAGCAACTTTGATAACCTTAAATTGCCCAGTATTTGTAGCAGCAATACATTTCAGAAACAGAGCCCCCACAGCCGATCTCCAATCGTAACGCAAACTGAAGAAGCATTAGAATACAGCTCCCCACTTTGAGAAAGTTGCAGCTAACCAAGACATCCCAGTACCAAACGTAGCCTTGACCTGCACCTTGACCTGCACTTAATAAGATCTCTCTTAAATACCCAAAACCCAGAAAATAAAACACCTATCCCACGAAATTCAGAAAGTTGAGGACCGCCCCAAAACATGCCCTAACAGAACCAAAAAATCCAATAAAACCTACCAATTATCCCAACCCAGAAGAAGGAAAAAAGATTGACCACCACCACCATAATAGAACCTACCCTGAAATTGTTTTACTATAGTTTGTAAGAAAACTCCATTTTTAACTTCAGTGCATTATCATTCTGTGCAGCCTGTGAAAATAGTGGATCCTCATTTGGTTTCATCATTCTTTGACAATTACAAGAGGGTGTATTTGCATACAACCACTGGGTTGGTAAATAGAAGTGCCCAGGTTGCTGAGTGTTCCTTGAATGTCCAAGTGACAACAGAACTTCAGGGAAGTTTTTGCTTGGTAGAACATCTTCGAACGGAGCATGTGTCGATCCCTCCTGGAGCCTCTGTTCAGTATACATTTCCTGAGGTCAGTGGCAGGCATGTTTTGCAGAAATTAATAGACCAAATTTTCGTCATCTCATCTCTTAATTACATGAACTGGAACAAATATTCCTGGAACTTCTTGTGGCTGTATTTGCTTAATTTTGTCGCTCACTGCACCTGCATCAAATTATTGTGTATTCAAGTTGTATATTATTGTGTATTCAAGTTGTATAGGTTGTTTACGCAATAATCCAGTTCAAATATTGATAATCTGTATTTGCAGCTGTTCTTTTACAAGCCCAATTTATGGTGGCCGAATGGCATGGGAAAGCAATCACTGTACAACGTTGAAATTAGTATCGATGTAAAGGGATTTGGAGAGTCTGATTTGTGGAACCATCATTTTGGTTTCCGCAAGATTGAGAGTGATATTGATAGTGTGACTGGTGGAAGGTAGAACATCTTGAGATTTATATTCCTGAGCGAACTCTATTGTGAAAGATTCAATATCTGTCTAGTAACATGTATTATCTACTTTGTAGATTGTTCAAGGTCAACGGACAGCCCGTCTTTATCCGCGGAGGTAACTGGATATTGTCAGATGGGTTGCTACGACTTTCAAAGAAAAGATACGAGACAGACATTAAATTTCATTCGGACATGAACTTCAACATGATACGCTGTTGGGGTGGTGGACTGGCTGAGAGGCCAGAGTTCTATCATTACTGTGATCTTTATGGTCTGCTGGTTAGCTCTCTGTCTTTATATTGTTTGTGTTAGATCTTATCCCACATTGGTTAATTATGAGCCTGGACGGTCTCTCCACTCATTGCCAATTGATTTTGAGTTGGATTCTTTAACATGGTTATCAGAGCTAGGTTTTTGGAGGCTTTTCAATAGGACTTTCTTGGTTGATTACCCCGTTCATAAGTGCACATTGTTTCGTTGTGACCCGAATGTTATGGATCCTTTGTTTATCTCTCCACGTGTGGGTCAGGGGTCGCATGCGCAGGGGAGTGTTAGAGCTTATCCCACATTGGTTAATTATGACCTCCAAAACTAGTATATGAGATTGAGTGGCCTCTTCACTCATTGCTAATTGGTTTTGTGTTAGATGCTTTAACAGATTGGTTTTCTTAAGTTTATGGGAGGTATTCTTGGGTTTCGGTCGATGGAAGAGGGATATTACTTCATTAATTCCCGCAACATGGAGTACAACTTAAAGGGATTAGTTATAACCATTAACTCAAGACTTTGTTATTATGCATATAACCATTGCATCTATTTAAACTGCATTTCATGGAATATGCATGGCAGAATTCATTTCCATTACAAGATTTCTATTATAGGTTTGGCAAGAGTTCTGGATAACTGGAGACTGTGATGGACGAGGTGTACCAGTATCAAACCCAGATGGTCCCCTGGACCATGAACTTTTCTTACTATGTGCAAGGGACACGGTCAAGCTTCTGAGAAATCATCCTAGTCTTGCTCTTTGGGTGGGGGGTAATGAACAAGTTCCGCCAGATGATATCAACACGGCTTTGAAAGATGAACTGAAACTCCATCCATATTTTCAGATTTCAACTCAAAGTGGAAACTCAAAAGAAGACATCACCCCATTGTTGAAGGATCCTAGCCAATATCTTGACGGTACTCGAATTTATGTCCAAGGATCCATGTGGGACGGCTTTGCGAACGGAAAAGGAGACTTCACTGATGGCCCTTATGAAATTCAGTATCCTGAGAGCTTTTTCAAGGATGACTTTTACAAATATGGATTCAATCCTGAGGTTGGCTCAGTGGGGATGCCAGTTGCAGCTACTATCAGAGCAACAATGCCTCCAGAAGGGTGGCAAATTCCATTGTTTAAGAAGTTACCCAATGGCTATGTGGAAGAAGTTCCAAACCCCATGTGGGATTACCACAAGTATATCCCCTATTCAAAACCAGGCTCGGTTCATGATCAGATTCTACTGTATGGAACCCCAGTGGATCTTGACGATTTTTGTCTGAAGGTAAACAAAACTCCCATATTCCTCTGTTCTTTGTTTGGTAGTGATACTAATAGGGGTGAACTAGATTTATGCTAAACGTAGACCAATACAAGGTTCACATGGGTCATGGGTTATTTCTCTGAATCTGTCCATCAAAACAACCTTACCCTTGCTACAAGGGGCCAGAGAAACACAAAACTAAAATTACCCATAACCTTAGCTCAAATAGTTGTAGAGTATAAGGCTATTTGCATAAATTTGAAAATTTTAATGATAGTAAAAGCAAAAAAAAAAATTCTCAACACCCTTACAAGGTAGCGATGAGTTAAACTACTCATGAGGATACTACTGAAGAATGATATTGGGAGCAGAGGACACTGCCATGCCCATCATCCACAGGCATAGCCCATTGCCTGAGTCTATCTTTACCAGAAAGTTTCTGCACACATACTAACCACAAAGTGAAAGACCACTTGGGCACATTTTGCTTGCTCAAACTATAAGAGACTACTGCAGTTTCTATTTCGTGTTAAGTTGAGATAAAGGATCTTTGCAGGCTCAGCTAGTTAACTATGTTCAGTACCGGGCTCTTCTAGAGGGGTGGACTTCCCGCATGTGGAGCAAATACACTGGTGTTTTGATATGGAAAAATCAGAATCCTTGGACGGGTCTTAGAGGTCAGTTTTATGACCATCTCCATGACCAAACAGCTGGCTTCTATGGCTGTCGATCTGCAGCTGAACCAATCCACGTCCAGCTGAATCTAGCCACGTATTTCATTGAGGTATATTTTGCCATTTTACCAATTTTTATGGCTGATTGAGTTGTCATGAAACGTACTGATTGTACTTGTTAATGTTAACACGATGTTTTAGTCGAAAATGTTCAATCTCAAATCATATAGGAGCATGTGGGAACTTGAAATACATCAATATCTTACTCCTAAGAACCAGAAAATAACCCACATTTTAGGTTTCCCACTTTATTACGTAACTATGGTAGTAATTGGAAGTACAAGTTGGAAGCCTATAATTATTCCTGCTTGGTTGCAGTTGTCACAATTTATTTTTCAGATTCATTTTTGGAAAACAGAACTTAATGGTTGGTTATTTTTCAAGACTTGTTTTCCGACATGTCCTAAAAAATTAAACCATTTCCGAGAAACATAAAAATATGTCTATAGAAACATAAAAATATATGTTTATAATCTCAAGAACCAATCCGCCAAAAACGTAATAGGATATGAAAGGCGAGGATTATTAGTGTTGTTTATGTATATAAAGGGCATACTCAGTGCATGAAGCTCCCGCATATGCGGGGTCTTGGGATATGGTTGATGTACAGCCTTACCCCTGCAAGCAGAGAGGCTCTTCTAGTGTTGTTTTTGTACAAGTTTCTAAAAATGTTCTAGATAACTGATCCTAGAAATCGTAACCAAAAGGGTATAAATGTTGCAACTTGCAAACCACTCCTATGCTCTCTTTTTTCTCCTCTTATGTGATTGTTCTGGATTGGGAGCATTCATGACCCTGTATTATCTATCATCTGCAGGTTGTCAACACTACATCAGACGAACTTTCTAACGTAGCTATTGAAGTGTCGGTGTGGGATCTGGAAGGAACATGTCCGTACTACAAAGTTTCCGAAAACCTCTCTGTACCATCTAAGAGAACGGTACCCATATTTGAGATGGACTATCCAAAGTCCAAAAATCAAAAGCCAGTCTACTTTCTTCTCCTCAAACTTTATAACGTGTCCGACTATGGCATTTTTCCAGAAACTTTTACTGGTTGCACCGACCGGGTGGAGATTACAAACTATTGGAACCATACAGGAAGACAAAAGTTCCCCTCAAGATAACATCCCAAGCATTCATCGGTGGGTCCACCTATGAAATCCGAATGCACGTACAAAATAGATCAAAGAAGCCTAACCCGAAAAATCTGCTCTACAAGAATAGATTCGTTGAAAGAAATGGTGATAACATGGTGTCACTTGAACCTGTAAATAGCAGAATTGAGGAAAAAAAGGAAGGTGGTTTAATTCAGAGGACCTTTAGTCGCTTCAAACAGGAGGGCAATGCTGTGGGGGTTACAGAAGTGAATGGGACTGAAATTGGAGTTGCTTTCTTTCTGCATTTCTCAGTTCATGCATCAAAGCAGGATCATAAAGAAGGCGAGGACACGAGGATTCTTCCTGTCCATTATTCGGACAATTATTTCTCGTTGGCACCGGGTGAAGAGATACCCATTAATCTGTCATTTGAGGTCCCTCCGGGTGTTACCCCACGGGTTACGCTTCATGGTTGGAATTACCATACTGGGCATACCATTCTCTGAGTGTGTGCAAGATGCCAACCAGCTCTTGAGCACTCCCACTGTTGGAATAAGGTTACATATTCGAACTACTAATTGGATTTTGCACTTGCTGAAATACCTGAAAGTAAATTTGGTTGACTTTCCAAATACTTTCAATGGATTCACCTACTTACCAACCACGAAGTTGTCTGTTTGCAATGCGACACGTTGCATGTATTTTTATGCAAGTTCATGTATCTTTGCAGATGGGCTTAGCGGACTATTGGTGATAAAAGGAAAAATAAACCGTATTGTGTATGTAAGTTCATAGTATGTAAACCCTGTATGTAAGTTCATAGTATCTTTGCAGATTGGCTTAGCGTTTTTTTAATCATGCCTAATAGAAAGCGTTTTAATGCTCCTCCGAAAACGAGTTCACATCAATACACTAGGCCATGTACCATCGGTTGAGGTTGAAATAGTTCTACACAGAAGTAGTTATTTTTGAAAAACTAAAAAAAATAGTTTCCCATAGTTCTAAACAAACAACTTTACGAAGCAAAAGATGGGGTAAACAGGAGGGTATAATGTAGATAAAATGAAAAAAAACGAGGGGTGGGGGAATGTAGATTAAAAAAAAAAAGAGGAAGGGGGAAAGTGCATGGAAAGTCGAACGAGAAACATATATAAATTATAATAGTGGTGTCAAATGGCCCGGGCACGGGTACATTGTTTAACGAACTTAGGGGGTGTTTGAGAGCTTACTTTTCAGCTTTTCATTTTTAATTTTTTGGCTTTTTGGATTATGGTCATAATGAGTTTTGAATATGAGAAGAGTGTTTGGGAGAAATGTGCAGAATGCATTTTACAAAAGTAGTAGTGTTTGAGAGAAAGATGATGAAAATGAGTTATGGTTTTTTTTTTACCATTTTGCCCTTGTTTATAAATTATGTTATAAAATATATTTTTATCATCCTTTCAAAAAAAAATAAAGAGTGGTCTTATGCTAATGCTTCACCACTCCAGACAAAATTTCTCTCTCCCCGACCTCTCTCTCTTACTTTACCTATGTTCTACAGTGTCATCTTTCCCAAATCCTCAAATTGAAAACCCACCAGTCAACAAACAAAATCAAGTTCATCGTCCTATTCAAATTGAAATCCCAAAAACCTCAAATACAAACAACAATAAAAATCAAGACCAATAATCAGTGCAAGAAAGAAGAGGCTGCCAATCCGAGAATCCCAAGAGAACCCAGTTCGTTGTTCAGTTCATCACTGTCCAGATCTGAAAGATTTCTGAAGCAGCTCCGACCGGTGTGGAGAAATCGCAAGGGTCTCCTCCTCGTTCAGATCTGAAAGATTTCTGAAGCAGCTCCGACCGGTGTGGAGAAATCGCAGGGGTCTCCTCTTCTCTCTGGTTCTCGTGTGTGGAAAAGGTAAAGGGATACATATGGCAGGATCACGTGAAATAAAAAACGAGAATGGGAAAAGGAAGGCCAGAGCTGTTTTTGGGTTTTTGCTTCTAACATCCAAAATGAAGAATGAGTTTTGGAGAACTCATTTCCAGAATCAAGCGGCCAAACAACCAAAAGTGCAAAAACGAAAATGGGAAAATGGGATAAATAGGCGCCCAGACAGGCTCTTAGGATGTGTTCAAAAGAATAAAAGAAAAGAACGCAAATTGCTTTGCGCAGGCATGCGCAGGCATCTGACGCGCGCACCGCCCTGGGCCCCACGCGCCTGACACGGTATAATTACCGTTTTACCCCTACTCTTGTCCTCTAATTACCATATAATATATTATTTATATTAATTCCTTTGTATTACTTTTAATTACTTTAATTACTTTATTTATATTAATTCATTTCTTTATACAAATTAATTTAATTATTTAATTCATTTAATTATTTATTTAATTCAGTTCTTTAATTCAATTTATTTTTTATTTAATTATTTATTTATCGCTTTTATTAATATTTTTTTCTCTTTTATCTTTTTAAAATGCTCTAATATGTTAGAAATAATTGTTTTTTATTATTTTTTATGACAAAATTGATTTCCTAAAAATAATGTTTCTTTTCAAATTATTTATTTATATTATTGTTTTTCTTTTCAAATTATTTCTTTTTTTTCTCTTTTATTTATTAAATATTGTTTATTTTACTTCATTTTTTAATTACTTTATTTCTCTTTGACTTGATTACTTTGATCCTGGCCCCCCCAATGCCTTACCACGTGTTGCTTATGAGACATATCAAAGATCCCCAGATGCCTTACCACGTGTTAGAAAAGACCTATAATTTATCTTTTGATCCCCCCCCAAAAAAAAAAAAAAAAAGTAATTAAAGTCAAACAATATCTCTAGACTTAAGGTCAAACAGTAGTTGACAGATACATTTGCAAGTAAATTTACTTTGAACGAAAAAATTTACTTTGAATAAGCTATCTGTCAAACAATATCTCAAAAAAATAATTGGAACGAAAAAAAGAAAAAAAGAAATCGGCAATAAGATAGGAAGGAAGGGGGAGGGGCAGTTGGGGTATTGGGGTGGGGCGTGTGTCAGGGGCGGTGTGCAAAGCACCACTCGAAAAGAACACATAATATTTATCACACTGAAATTGATTCCCCTAATTTTCTTTTACTGGAAAACTCTGCCTATATCAAATGATTCATCAGTAGAAATTTTTCAAAGTTATATATCACAATTTTATTTGAGTTTAGAGAAAAGAATGTAATTTACATTCTCTAACTATTTCACTTTTTAAAAACAGAATGACCACCTATGAATAAAAAAAACAGAATTCTCTAAGAGGGTGTTTGGCCGCCGTGGTTTTGCCTTTTCCCATTCTCATTTTCGGATTCTGCTTGTTTGGCCGCCAGCAACCAGAACTCATTCACAGAGAATGCATTTTCCATTTTGAAGGTTCCAGACCAAAAGCCAAAAAGAGGTCCTACCTTACTTTTCCATTTCTACTTTTCATTTTGAGTTTCCCCCAATTATACTCTCCCATTCCTACCCCTCCCCTTGTTTACATTTGCAAATCCCCGACATCGTGATATACCTATTTTCCTCTATTGCTAATGAGTTCGTAAACTGATTCTCTATTGCTGATGAGTTTGTAAATCTGGACTCCTCGAATATTGATTTTGATCAATGGGTTTTGTTCGGTTTGTGGAGAGTAGTACAGAGGTGAGCTGGACACATGCCAGCCATAGGATGCAGTTGTAAACATGTGATCAATGGGTTCAAGAGGTTTTTCTAGTGGTGTCATCAAAGTAGATGTTTACCCAAAAGTGAAAAATTAGACTCCGTAAATTTTTGACTATCCAGCTGAGTGGGTTCAGCTGACTCAGTCATTGTACACTAGCGTCGCCCCTGAGGTGGTGGGCTGTTGATGTTCACATGTTGAGGTGGTGGTTTTAAGCTGAGGCTTTTCCACAAGTGTTTTGGGTCTTTTGTATTGTTGGGGCGTTTGTATTATTTGTTTGTATTATTTGAATCGTTTGTATTATTATTATTATTTTTTGTGTGCGTCTGTTGTCTGCTTGGTGCGTGTTTGGTTGTACTATTTTATTTGATATATATGGAGAAAATAAATTACTAATGATTGATGAGAGTTAAAGAGAAAAACATAAAAAAATAAAATAAAATAATGATTTATTATTCGCTCTTATTATTTATACTTAAAACAAATAAAGTATCCACACATCTATTCATAAAAAATAAATTACTGCAGGGGCATATCGGATCGGGGAAATAAATACTCCCTCCATCCCCATTTATTTGTCCCTTTTAGGAGTTCGTGCCACTTTTCAATTGATTATATATCGTAATTTACATTGTTTTATATGATTTTGAAAACATTGTCTTATAGAACTAATTGAGATCTGATCCATTTTGAATATAAAAATTCATTACTGATTTAAAGTTATAACAATTTTTTTATCCGGTTAGAATAGGACAAGAGACCAAAATTTGGGGACGGAGGGAGTAGGTTTTTATTTGAGAATAACCAAATTCTCACTTCATCCCGATTTGTTGTTGATTCTTTTCATTTTTTTGGGTACGTAGTTTTGTTGTTGATTCTTTTCATTTTTTTTGTACCTAGATACGTACGGACCTGGGATTGCTACTGTGTAGTTCCATGCACATTCGGGCCCGTCCGTTACTCGAATGGACGGTCCTAATTTTCCTTGGCACCTTTACATCCGAACCATCTATTATTGTTCGTACAAGATGAAATCTAGGCTATTCATGCAAGTAACGGACAGCCGGATGTGCAGTGCTGTGCAGATGCTGCAAAAAAATTGAATTCTAGCAACAATTTTGGAGTACTATTCATTCCTACATCGGACGGAAGACCCGTTCAGTTCAAGGCAGAAAACTCGAAGACGTTAGACGGTGACGAGCTGAAGAAATTGCCGGCCCTACGAAAAGAACAATAAGAACCGATATTGTTCCAAATTTCTGCCGACCATTTCCATTTCCCCACATATCCAAATCAGTGTTTTCACTTTACCTTTTCATGGATGAAATCCAAATGGGTCTTCCAAACCCTGAGTTCCCACCTTCCCTCTTGGGCCTCCTCTCTCCTCTCCCCACTCAAAACCCTCACTTCTCCAAACCCTTTCTCACACACTCCAACATTCATCCTCAACCACATACACATAGGCCGCCTTCTCTCCATTTGTGGAAAACAAGGCTTTCTCCATCTGGGTTCTTCCCTCCACGCCTCAATCATCAAGAACCCTGAATTCTACAACATTGACGACCCATTTATTACCCGAAACGCCAATGTTGTTTGGAATTCTCTCCTCTCGATGTACTCAAAATGTGGGGAGTTATCGGATGCGGCTAAGCTGTTCGATGAAATGCCCATGAGAGATACTGTGTCGTGGAACTCGATGATATCGGGACTTTTTACGAGTGGGGATTTTGAGATGGGTTTTCAGTGTTTTAGACGAATGTATAGCTCGGGTTTTTATCGTTTGGATCAGGCGACTCTGACTACAGTTGTGTCTGCATGTTCTGCACCGGATTTATGCCGTGTGTCTGCAATGAATATGATTCATAGTTTAGTATTTTTGCTAGGGTACGAGAGGGAAATCACGGTTGGGAATGCTTTGATAACGTCGTACTTCAAATGCGGACAATTTAATTTGGGGAGGCGGGTATTTTTTGAGATGCCTGAGAGGAATGTCATCACTTGGACTGCTATGATCTCAGGTCTTTCGCATAATCAATTTTACGAGGAAAGTTTGAAATTGTTTTTGAGGATGCGGCGAGGATTGGTGGAACCCAATGCTTTGACCTATTTGAGCAGTTTGTTGGCATGTTCTGGTTTGCAGTGTCTTCAAGGAGGGATGCAGATACATGGACTTGCTTGGAAGTTGGGAATTCATTCTGATTTCTGCATTGAAAGTGCATTGGTGGATATGTACTCGAAATGCGGTAGCATAAATGATGCAATGAAAATATTTGATGCTGCTGAGGTGGTTGATGAGGTTTCCATGACTGTTATCCTTGTGGCGTTTGCACAAAATGGATTTGAGGAGGAAGCTATTCATATTTTTGTGAAAATGTCAAACATGAAAATGGAGATCGATGCAAACGTGGTTTCAGCTGTTCTCGGTGTCTTTGGAGTTGATACTTCATTGATTCTAGGTAAGCAAATTCACACTTTGGTCGTCAAAAGAAGCCTTGGTCATAATCCCTTTGTCAACAATGGGCTAATCAACATGTACTCAAAATGCGGTGATTTAGAGGACTCAATGAAAATCTTCAAATATATGCCTCAGAGAAACTCGGTTTCATGGAACTCAATGATAGCAGCTTGCGCTCGTCATGGAATTGGCTCCAAAGCACTTCAAATGTACGAAGACATGCTATCAGAAGGTGTAAAGCCAACAGATGTCACATTCCTATCCTTGCTTCACGCTTGCAGTCATGTTGGATTAGTTGATAAAGGCATGGAGTTGTTAGAGTCCATGGATAGAGTTTATGGGATTTGTCCAAGAATGGAGCACTACGCATGTGTCGTTGACATGTTGGGCCGGAAAGGGCTTATCAACGAAGCTAAGAGTTTCATAGATGGATTACCTATAAAACCAGACATTCTTGTTTGGCAGTCATTGCTTGGTTCCTGTGGAATTCATGGTGATCCAGAAGTTGGAAAATATGCGGCTGATCAGTTGTTTTTTAAATCCCCTGATAGCCCTGCGGCTTACAATCTAATGGCGAATATTTATTCTTCCAAAGGACGGTGGAAAGAGAGAGCAAGAACTATGAAGAGAATGAAGGAGATGGGGGTAGCAAAAGAAAGTGGTATAAGTAGGATAGATTGAGAGGTAAGCCCACATTTTTGTTGTTTGGGACTGAATGCATCGGCAATATCATTTATGATTTCGGTTTCTTAGAGACATTTGTTCTTATGCTGTTTTTTATTTGAGATTTATAGAGAATTCGCTGATGGAAAAGAACAGAAATTAGAAAATGTTTTCTGTATTAGGCAACATTAATAAACAAAAGACAAATTCCAAGTACAAGATGTATAAAAAGAAAAGAAATTGATTCTGTATCAATTTGCCCATCGTTAATGAGAAAACACTTTTTCTGTAATTCCATAATTGAAGCACCCAAACATCACACAAACAAACAAGGTAAATTGTCTCCCTGAACCGACGCACTTCAAGCACTATAATCTGCGAACTCAGTCTCAATGGTAGCCAGAGAAACCTCTTCATCTTGAACAACAACATACTCATTTTCGTCCTTTGGTCGAAAGAGGTAAAACATCGCAATGTAGAAGATAATAGTGAATATCTCCACACATATATCCATCGACACACCCGTTAAACAATCATCGATGTCAAAGAAATAATCCGTCAACGTCCTCTCATCAAAATACATATTCGCAGCCCAATACACAGCCCCACACAAATTGAAATCTCTCAAAAGTTTCATCCTTGCCAATGTTCTTGCAGCATTCCCATCTGCGTTTGCAGATAACTTTAGTGATCTTATAGACATAGCCGTGGGAGCCATAACCACGGCGAATCCGATCAAATCGAGAAGAATGAACGCCACATTCCAACGAGTGTAGTTTTTCTTAAAAGGCCCGTTGTCGTTGATGTAAATGTAAGAAACGGTAGCGAAAATCTGAAGTGATGTACCAACCGCCAATACCTGCTTCTGCTCCCTTTGCAAGTACGGTTTTAGAAACGACCAACCGCTCCCAATCAACATGATTACTGTTAGGAACAACAAAGCGCGAATAAAGTAAAACGTATAAAACATCACGTCCCAACCGTGAGGTGTACCGGTGATTTTGATATAATACTTATCTTCTGCCTCGCACAACAGATTCAAGGCCTTGGAAAGAAGCAGCACCGCCATCACCCAGTGAATTTTATGAACAAAAGCTTTGTTCATGTAGCATGTGAGAAACCAAATTGCTATAAAAGGAACATAAAGGAGAGAGAAGAAAAAGTAGAGCGTTGGTCTGTCTGCATCACCCGTGCCAAGATATTCTTTTGTTGTATCGTTATTAAGATTGTAGGTTTCAATAACAAGGTCCATTGATACAAAGGAGTTTGGCTCGCAATTTGAAAAATAGATGCCAAAACGATCGGGATTGGGGGCAGGTAAGGTTCGTTTGAGAGAGGATTCACGAGAGAGTTCATCAAATCTGGCTATGGTATGAGAGGCGTTGGGGGCTATTCTGCGATCTTCAGCAATGCATATCTTGCTATCTTGGAACAATGGAATATCATCTATTCCAATGAGCAAGAAACTAAGACGTGAATTGTTTGTCGGGTTTGTGGAGGTGGTGGTGGTGACCGAAACGTTAGAGATGGCAATGGAGACACTGCCATTGTCTCTGAAACAAAAGTCGGTGAAGACGATGGTGGGGCGGGAGTCAGAAGATATTGTTACATATTTGATTTCAGCGTCGACATTTGAGGGAAGGTGGATTACGACGAGGGTTAGGACAAGGATAGCAATTTGATGGAGGTTGGAATGGAAATAGGGAGGCATTTTCATGAAATCGGAGGCGGGATGAAAAGTGTAAGAGATTGGCAATTCAGGGAGGGAGGGGGTGGTTATATATACGAATTTGAAGATGGCTAATTTTCGTAGGGATTGAACAAATTTAGCAACGGTACAGTTGTACATTTTGACCCCCTCTCCTGGTTGCAATCTGCAACCACAAATCTCCTTGCTAAATTTCAAGTCCCTTTGACTCTTTTCATCTCATTTTTAGGAACAACTCTTGACTAATAAGCTGTCAATTTTCTTGACTCCTCAATGAACATCCTATTTGTGTTGATATTTCTGTTAAATTCTCAATGAATATCCTATTGTGTGGATGGGAACACCTCCTGCTGACCCATACCCGGAGGGGGTCAGCCCTCTGAAGACTCGCTCCAACCATTCATCAACATCTAGGTAGAAAATCAACTTGATCGAATATTAATAAACACATGAAGAAATCATGTTTTGTTTTATAAAATGGACTGTCATAAAAGGAGATATACTTAGATTGTCCATTTTATAAAACAAACCATGATTTATTTATGTGTCTATCAGTATTCCATCTAACTAATGTGTTGCATGGATATATTTCCATGCATGATTGTATAAGACGAACTGTTCGGATCATTATTTAGGAACCGAGGTTGGGCCCACACATGACGCGCAGGAGTCTGTTTGTTGGATTGGAGGTCTTGGGAGGAGCGGAACTCTACCCCGAAAAAGTAACAAACTTGGAAAATTATTTTTTAAAAAGGAAAAGCAAATGGGATATAACATGTTATACTCTTCCAATCATCACCTTCTCATTGTCATCTTACTAACCAAAAATGATAATGTGTGGAGGGCAGGAGAGGAATCAAAGAGTTTCAGCTATAAAACAACGAAAGTACTAGAGAACTTTTTTTGGGGGTAAATTTAGAAGAGAACATACCATGACAAGGAACGGAACTAGGATTTCAAATCTAAGAGGGCAGCAACATAAACAACAAGATTTTAAAAATTCAAAATTCAAGAGTCTGAACACTTAAATGTCTTAATAGTACCCGATGCAAAACACAAAATCTAATTGCTTTTAATTTAGAAAGTAAAAAAAAAAAAAAATGTCTCAATGTTGCCTCAACCGTAAATCATAATGGAAATGCAACACTTCTTTTACTCAAAAGTCATTTATGATAAAGTCAGGATTGATTTTTGGGCGAGCTCGTCTTTGTGCACGAGCATTCCCTTCCCTAAACACGTGGCTAACCCTCATCACTTGAAGCTGGGCGAGCAGAAATGTGTAATCAATTATCAATTTGATAAGAATATCCAGTAGCATAAATATGACTTAGTAATTTTTTGGTGTGAATGTGCAATTAGAGTGGAGTGGTTTTTGTGTTGGAATGGTAGGGAGGCTCTAATAATAGCGGAAGCACACGTAAGTGGAAGCGTCACAAACACAAGCACACATACACAAGAATTTTTTAACGTGAGGGTTCGAGGGCCAAGGGTTAGAGGTTTGATTAACTGCACTAGTGGTGGCAGTGGCTTAAGGGTCGTAGATGTTTGGAGTCACATTTTGAGGTTTGCTTATGGGCTATGGTGGGGGTTTGTCCGAGGCATTTGGGATTTGATTTTCTGAGGGTTTCTGTGGTGGTTTCTATTTCTGCTGCAGTGGTAAAGACGTTTTGCCATTCTGGGGCATCAACAAGGGCTGGTTCCCCGTGTTCTAGAGATGGCTAGGGGTCTTTGGTTTTGTAGTAATGGCAGGGTTGGGTGTATCTCGGTTACTTGGTTGTCTCCTGGTCAACCTTTAACCTTTTAGGTCTTGAGAGGCAGATGATAGTCCTAAGTTGGGGTGCCAACTTTGTTGGATTTCCTCTCCTCGTTTGATGTTTTTCTCTTGTTCCTTTTAATCTTGTATCCTTGATATGTGATTAATAAAAAAAAAATTGCGGTTCAAAAAATAGAATTTTTTTACGTGGTTCTCCAAAACTAGGTACGTACATGGGAGGAGAGTATTTCACTATATGAGGTAGATACAAATACAATGGAAGGAGTTCTACTCAATCTCTGTTGGACCGCTTTTCCACCAACTCTCCTAAAACCAATTGGTGTTTGGAAGGGTTTCAATTAAGTCTTTTATGGCATTCGACATCGCATCCACAAGTCTGTTTTTAGAGCGGCCGCAGAGAGTGGCATTGTGTAACCAAATCCATGGAGGCACTCCGGGCCCAACAACCTCAATCTCAAATCACTTCACTCATGATTTGCTCTCTCCCACTGGGTGTGGGGAGAAACCCCCACTAAGGTTCCCTCAGTCTCTCAAGAACACTTATGTGTTCTTTTACTCTTTACCACTCATACTTTTCCACACACACAAGTACATCTATATATAGGTATACAAAATGGGTGTGAACGCTAGTGGCCGTCACCAATCCCAAATTGAACTCTTCCTCTTCCAAAGTCTTCACAAAAATCTTTTAATGCATATCCGATCATTGACTTTGAAATTCCCATGTGGGAAATACAAAACTAAAGTTTACTTTTCAACATTTTGTATGTTGCCAGTTTTATAGGAAAGAGTGAGGTAGGATTTTTATCATCATTCCATTAAGAGATAGAGCAGCGTGAGAGTTCGGAGTTTTATTTTTCCCAAAATAAGTTTATTTTTTAAATGATATGTTGAATACTATGGTTCTCAAACTATTTCTAAAAATGCCTTTTCAAAAATGCGCCGCTTTGATTAGCACTTTTCGCCATGTGACGCTACCCCTGCACCACGCATTTGTATGACGTGACACTAACACTTTCCCAAAATGCACTACCACGTCATACCCATGCATGGCGGCACGGCCATCCGGGTGACCTTTACTGCAACTGTCACTAAACTTGCTTTTGGCTTCATGCTTTAATTGGTTTTGATCTAAGGACTTGTATCAATTAATTGTCTAGTCCCTTGTTAAAACTCTCAAAACATTGCTTCTTCCTTCTTAGTTTTCTAAATAATCTCAATTGAATAAGATACCATTCGAATCATTTATCCGATAAAAAAAAATTCAAATTATTTGAGATCAACTTGTGATCGTATTGATTAAAGCTCGTTTCAATTGACTTTCCTAATTTGCACAACACATAAGTCACATGCATAAGGTACCATAAAAATCTTTATGTACAGTTGATACAAGCAGGGGCGGACCTGGGGGGTGCGAGGTTGCTGATAATTTCTATGGAGTGACCCCCCGCAGCTACAATCCTGTGTCCGCCACTGGATACAAGTCCTTAGATCAAAACGAATCAAAGCATGAAGCCAAATCCAAGTTCGTCCTTGCTTTTTACTTGTCTGGGTGATTAAAATAGGTGAGAAATGGTGGATTCTCCTACGCTCATTTTGTTTCTCATCAAATTGAGTTGTTGACAAAATCTAATAATTTATTCTCTCTACACATCATCTTATGGCATAGAATGAATTACTCTGTTAACTTGATTCTCTATCGAATTCTCCATGCATCAATTTGCTAATCTTTAATGAGAAAACACTTCTTCTGTACTTCTGTAAATTGAAGCATCCATGCACTCACACAAACAGAATGGTTAATATTCCTCCTCGAACCGACGCGCTTCAAATATTTCGGAACTCTCTCTGAATGGTAGCTAGAGAAACCTCTTCATCTTGAACAACAACATACTCATTTTCGTCCTTCGGTCGAAAGAGGTAAAACATCGCAATGTAGAAGATAATAGTGAATGTCTCCACCCATGCATCCGTCGACGAACCCGAAAAACAATCATCGTACCAAATGTTCTATTTCGTCATTCTCATCAGATACCAATATATACCTGCACGAACAAGGAAATCTGTTCACCACACTACATATAGCGTTTTTAACAAAAACTGTGTGGATCAAACCCTTCCGGGTATTTTTTTTTGAAGATTTTCCGCGTGGACCTTGGAAAATGCATTTTAAAAACATTGAGCGGTTCGGATCGTCAAAATTTGATCCGGAAAGTCGAAAAAAGGTGAGGTCCGCACGGAATTTTGTTTGAGGACTCCCTCAATAGATCGGCTTCCATATATATATATATAGGGAGGGCTTCTAGTCCGGTCTTCCCGTTTCTGGACCTCCATGATGCAAATTTTTTTTTGACGATCCGAGCCGTCCAATGTGTTCAGAAGGTGTTTTCAAGGGTCCCTCACGGAAAATTTTCAAAAAAAAATACCGGGAAGGACTTGATCCAAGCAGTTTTCGCAAAAATATATAAATACAGTTTTTGCGAAAAACTGCTTGGATCAATCCCTTCCCGGTATTTTTTTTTGAAGATTTTCCGCTTGGACCCTTGAAAACACCTTCTGAACACATTGGACGGCTCGGATTTTCCATAAATAATTTGCAACACAAAAAAAATCAATTTTTCCTTATTCTCGGGAGGTTTGGACTAGAAAATTTGCCTATATATATAATACATAATATACATGGTTCGGATCGGATTGGAACCGGAACCATGAACGTAAATCCACAAACCAGACCATTGACTACGGATTCTAATTTTTTAAAACCAGGACCAAACCACGGTACTAAAAAACCGAACCAAACCAATCGGTTTGGATTGGTTTGGACTGGATTCACGGTTTGACGGATTTTCTGCTCACCCCTACCAAATATAGCTTTTACCGGCGGTAATCACCACCCGCCGGAAAAAATGACTTTTCCGGAGTTTTTTTTTACCGGCGGTATTAAAACTGCCATTAAAGAGTACAATTACCGGCGGTAATTATTCCCGCCGGGAAAAATTACTATTGCCGGCGGTAATCCCAAAAACCGCCGGTAAAACGTTAAAATTTAATATAAATATTTTATTTTGTAAATGTAACCGAAAAGTTTGGTTGGTGGTGTGGTTAGGTATCGGGGCTCCACGCAAAAGGTCGCAGGATCGAAACTTATGACAAACTTTTTTTTCCGGAAAACACTTTTACCGGCGGGAAATTACCGCCGTTTATGTATTCCCGACGGCCGAAAACCTCACCCGACCGACGACCATTGTTTACTTCGTAGCTCGCGGACTCCTCTCTTCCCCTGGTAATCTCTCTTTTACTCTTCAATTTATGTAGTAGCTAATACACACACATATGTTGTCTCCAGGGTGAGCTAGGTTTCATAAGTCACACCTTTTAATGGTTCAAGAAGTTAGAAACCCAAATCAGTAAATTGGCTCTCTAATTAGATTCAATTAGTCTCAAGAATCTGAATTGGAATTCTTGTTAGCTGCTGCTAGACACGGTCAGAATCCATAGGGTCTTTGGACAATGAAATTGTGAGTTTCCTGTTAGGCCTAAAACTCCTGTAGGGGAATCAATCTGGATCAAGTATGGTTGATCCTTAACCAAATACTACTTTCATTAAGAATTAGAATATGACTCTTAATTGACATCAATATAATTTTGTGTTTAAGTGCAAGTATTACGGAGTATGTAGCCGCGTGTTAAGGTTGAAGCTACTTTTTGGTGAGTACGCAATACCTCGGTTAATCATATTTTGCTAAATGCTTTTCTGAAAAGTTTTCCTTGAATGACTAGAAAAGGTGAATCATGTGTTTTATTTAAATGTTTTTGATCGATGAAGCCGCTGCCATTACAAAGATAGTTGAGCAGCATTATACAAACACTCGAAATACCTAAACGAGCAATTCCGCATGAAGAAAACACAAAAACGACAGAAAAATCAAAAGCAGAAAATTATCGTTCAAGGTTTTGGTTTCTTAGAGACATTTGTTCTTCTGCTGTTTTTTATTTGAAATTTACACAGAATTCGCTGATGGAAAAGAAAAGAACAGAAATTAGAAAATGTTTTCGTCTTATATAGGCAACATTAATAAAGAAAATATAAAGTGCAAGATGTATAAAAAAAAGAAATTGATTCTGTATCAATTTGCCCATCTTTAATGAGAAAACACATTTTCCGTAATTCCATAATTAAAGAAAGCAAACATCACACAAACAACATGGCAAATTGTCTCCCTGAACCGACGCACGTCAAGTACTAAAATTTGCGAACTCTGTCTCAATGGTAGCTAGAGAAACCTCTTCATCTTGAACAACAACATACTCATTTTCGTCCTTCGGTCGAAAGAGGTAAAACATCGCAATGTAGAAGATAATAGTGAATATCTCCACACATGCATCCATCGACACAGCCGATAAGCAATCATCGATGTCAAAGAAATAATCCGTCAACGTCCTCTCATCAATAACCATCTTCATACACCAATACATAGCTGCACACGAATCGAAATCTCTCAAAAGTTTCATCCTTGCCAGTGTTCTTGCAGCATTCCCATCTGCGTTTGCAGATAACTTTAGTGATCTTATAGACATAGCCGTGGGACCCATAACCATGGCGAATCCGATCAAATCGAGAAGAATGAACGCCACATTCCAACGAGTGTAGTTTTTCTTAAAAGGCCCGTTGTCATTGATGTAAATGTAAGAAACGGTAGCGAAAATCTGAAGTGATATACCAACCGCCAATACCTGCTTCTGCTCCCTTTGCAAGTACGGTTTTAGAAACGACCAACCGCTCCCAATCAACATGATTACTGTTAGGAACAACAAAGCGCGAATAAAGTAAAACGTATAAAACATCACGTCCCAACCGTGAGGTGTACCGGTGATTTTGATATAATACTTATCTTCTGCCTCGCACAACAGATTCAAGGCCTTGGAAAGAAGCAGCACCGCCATCACCCAGTGAATTTTATGAACAAAAGCTTTGTTCATGTAGCATGTGAGAAACCAAATTGCTATAAAAGGAACATAAAGGAGAGAGAAGAAAAAGTAGAGCGTTGGTCTGTCTGCATCACCCGTGCCAAGATATTCTTTTGTTGTATCGTTATTAAGATTGTAGGTTTCAATAACAAGGTCCATTGATACAAAGGAGTTTGGCTCGCAATTTGAAAAATAGATGCCAAAACGATCGGGATTGGGGACAGGTAAGGTTCGTTTGAGAGAGGATTCACGAGAGAGTTCATCAAATCTGGCTATGGTATGAGAGGCGTTGGGGACTATTCTGCGATCTTCAGCAATGCATATCTTGCTATCTTGGAACAATGGAATATCATCTATTCCAATGAGCAAGAAACTAAGACGTGAATTGTTTGTCGGGTTTGTGGAGGTGGTGGTGGTGACTGAAATGTTAGAGATGGCAATGGAGACACGGCCATTGTCTCTGAAACAAAAGTCGGTGAAGACGATGGTGGGGCGGTTGTCAGAAGATATTGTTACATATTTGATTTCAGCGTCGACATTTGAGGGAAGGTGGATTACGATGAGGGTTAGGGCAAGGATAGCGATTTGATGGAGGTTGGAATGGAAATAGGGAGGCATTTTCACGAAATCGGAGGCGGGATGAAAAGTGTAAGAGATTGGCAATTCAGGGAGGGAGGGGTGGTTATATATACGAATTTGAAGATGGCTAATTTTCGTAGAGATTGAACAAATTTAGCAACGGTACAGTTGTACATTTTGACCCTGTCTTGGTTGCAATCTGCAACCACAAATCTCCTTGCTAAATTTCTTGTCCCTTTGACTCTTTTCGTCTCATTTTTAGGAACAATTCTTGACTAATAAGCTGTCAATTTTCTTGACTTCTCGATGAACATCCTATTTGTGTTGATATTTCTTGTCCCTTTGATATTTCTGTTAAATTCTCGATGAACATCCAAATGGACCTTATCACCTCACAAGTATGTTCCAGGATACATAAGGCTCTTCTAGTGGCGTGGGAAGAAGATGGAGTGCGAGAGAGATGGGCGAAAGAAGAGAGATGATTCGATAATATTGAACCATGGGATAGAGGTCAAGCTAGAGAAGAAAAATAAACCAAGCCGATATTATTCATGTGTGTTGCCCAAAATTTGCAAGCGCATTTGCAAGAGTAGGGACGGAACCAGGATTTCAAATCTAAGAGGGCAGCAACATAAACAACAAGATTTTAAAAGTTCAAGGTTCAAGAGTCTGAAACTTTTAAATGTCTTAACAGTACCCGAAGCGAAACACAAAATCTAATTGCAAAGTAAAAAAAAGAAAGAAAGTTATCTCAATGCGTTGCCTCAACCATGAATCATAATAGAAATGCGACACTTCTTTTACTCAAAAGTCATTTATGATAAAGTCAGGATTGATTTTTGGGCAGAGCTCGTCTTTGCGCACGAACATTCCCTTCCCTAAACACATGGCTAATCCTCATCACTTGAAGCTGGGCGAGCAGAAATGTGTAATCCATTATCAATTTCATAAGAATATCCAATAGCGCGCATGTTATATGACTTAGTAAATTTTTGTGTTGATATTTCTGTTAAATTCTCAATGAATATCCTATTTGTATGCATGCGAACGTACACATTCAGCTGACTCATACCCAAAGGGGGTCAGCCTTCTCAATACTCACTCTAACCATTCATCAACATTTTGTGCAGAAAATCAGGTGGGGCCCACATGTGACGCGCGGGAGTCTGTTTGATTTTTGGGCAGAGCTCGTCTTTGCGCACGAACATTCCCTTCCCTAAACACGTGGCTAATCCTCATCACTTGAAGCTGGGCGAGCAGAAATGTGTAATCCATTATCAATTTCATAAGAATAGCCAATAGCGTGCATGTTATATGACTTAGTAATTTTTTGGCGTGAATATGCAATTAGAGTGGAGTGGTTTTTGTGTTAGAATGGTAAAGAGGCTTTGATAATAGCGGAAGCACACGTAAGTGGAAGTGTCAAGTGTCACAAACACATTCACACATTCACAAGATTTTTTTTACGTGAGGGTTTGACGGCCAAGGATCAGAGGTTTGATTAACTGCGGTTGTGGTTTATTGAGGGGTACTAGCGGTGGCAGTGGTTTAAGGGTTGTAGATGTTTGTGGTCGCATTTTGAGGTTTGCTGATGGGCTATGGTGGGGGTTTGTCTGAGGCATTTGTGATTTGATTTTCTAAGGGTTTCTGTGGTGGTTTCTATTTCTATTGCGGTGGTAAAGACGTTTGTGCCATTTTGGGGTAGCGACAAGGGCTGGTTCCCCAGGTTCTAGAGATGGCTAGGGGTCTTTCTTTTTGTAGCAATGGCAGGATTGGGTGTATCTCGGTTGCTTGGTTGTCTCATGGTCAACCTTTAACCTTTTGGGTCTCAAGAGGCAGATGATAGTCGTAGGTTGGGGTGCCAACTTTGTTGGATTTCTTCTCCTCGTTTGATGTTTTTCTCTTGTTCCTGTTAATCTTGTATCCTTGATATGTGATTAATAAAAAAAAAATTTGCCGTTAAAAAAAAAAGAATTTTTTTACGCGGTTCCCCAAAATCAGGTACGTACATGGAGGAGAGTATTTTACTATATGAGGTAGATACAAATACAATGGAAGGAGTTCTACTCAACCTCAATCTTAAATCACTTCACTCATGATTTGCTCTCTCCCATTGGGTGTGGGTAGAAACCCCCACTAAGGTTCCCTCAGTTTCTCAAGAACACTTATGTGTTCTTTTCTCTCTACCACTCATACTTTTTCACACACACAAGTACATCTATATGTAGGCATACAAAATGGGTATGAACACTAGTAGACTCTTTTCTAGAGGCTACTATGAATATTTATGGACAAAGAGGTATAGTTCGTATTACTTCCTTTAAATTGCAGGATACGTCAAATAATTAGTACAAAAACATTTGGGCACTAGGAATATTTTGGCGGCTTTAGGCGAGTTTTCTTCTTCCTACTCTGCGAAAAAGGAATTTCTATCATTGAACAAAGATTGCAACAATAATTAGGACCCTGGGCATAAGCATCACACCAGAAAAATCTGACATACATACCAACTACGTCGGCACCACAGGTGCCTAGACTTTGAAATAATTGGCAAGAAACCAACCATGATACATGAAAACAAAAACCATAGCCAAGTTAAATGGAGGCCATATCCTTCTCTCTAACACATATGCTTGATAAGAATTCATTTAAAAAAAAAAAGAAACTAGAGTTCACAAAAATCCTATGATTCTGTTTTTTTTTTTTTCCCCTTTCTTTAGTGGACAAAATTTTCTCCTAGAAACATGAAGAAGAAGAAGAAGATATTGGAAGGTGAAATAGTTGTTGGTGCAAAAATCCGGGAGTCTTCGAGAAACTGAACGTCTTGATGATGGAACTTGCTCCGAGGCACGTTACTATGTCGCTTTCCGAAATAGTATTCGCCCCCACCGTTTGGTGTGCACCGGGTTGATAGCGAATCTGTTCGAGATACAATGAAACCCGACCAATTTAATGATCTTCTGCATGCGTCCACACAAACGAAGGACAGACAGAATACCAAGTCGAATTGTGAACAAAAGTACCAAGGATGTGTTGACACCATTTCTGCAGAGCAACGGTGCAACAACACAAGGAAGAAAATCTGTAGAGAATTTGGCAGAGTAACAACGCTAATTTTAGAATTTTATGATCTTGAATGAATGAAATTTGGGCTCTATTTATAGACCCAAATGTACCTTTTCACTTTAGGACACGTCCCTTAGTGAACAGACTTGAGTTTGGGTCATAACTCTTCGTTTTGAGTTGCACCCGTCCACGAACCATTGTCTGATTCATGTCTGAAATTTTTCATCAAATCCCGTTGGTATGGATACCCCCGTTCAGAGGTATGGATTCCAAACATTCTGTTCGTCTAGACTGCATCTGTATGGATACCTCTCTATGGGGGTATGGATAACAAACCTTCTGATCGATTGTGCACCATAGGAATGCTCCTATACATAAATCATTTATCCTTTTCCTAATTAGCCAACTTAGGACAATGTCAAAAACACTACAAACAAGCTTCCTAACGGACAAGGAATATTTTGATAAAAACCCCAAATAAAACCCATTTATTTTGATAAATTTCCAACAATAGTTACCATGGAAGATGGTGCTACATACATGCCTATGGTCACTGCTGCGCATACTATTCCCACAATGGTAACCCGGAGCCTTCCGCGGACTGCCCAAATTGTCACCCCTATTGCTGTCCCAAGAAAACCCACGTCCAATATTCCCACCAGCATCATTGATTTTACTTGAAATTTATTTATATGGGTCTTCCTTAAATGTAAGTGTTAACCACCAACTTTAAAACTCTCTCTCAAAATTATAGCCCACGAAAATTCGTGTACTTTTCATTTAAAATACAGTACTTTTATCCCTAGTTTTTTTTGAATTTTTATCTCAATTCCTTAAATTAGTGTGGGAAATCTAAAAAATTAGGCACAGAAGGTGTACATAAATATGTTAAAGCCAAGCAAAATATCACATACCCAAAAATATAATCACAAGGGCACAAACAAAATCAAGTTTAAAAAAGGATGTGTATATATGCCCATATCGCATGGAATTTATACACCTTAAAATTGTTGAAAGATGTGGAAATTCGATTTGCTTCATGCCCCAATTATATTTTAGAGTTCCTTCTACAGAAAATAGATTAGAAAAGAACATGTTCGGCTCTTGAAGGAACACACAAGGAAAATAAGGAACAAAAGAATCAAATGCAACAATTGAAGTAACTAGGGCTGTAAAAAAAACCCGCGAACCGTGAATCCGAACCGGACCGAACCGAACCGTAGGTTTTTGATTGGGTCCGTGGATTAATGGTCCGGACACGGATTGAAAAATTAGAAAACCGTGCTTCGCGGTTCGGTCCATGGATTTTCATAAAAGAACCGTGGATAAACCGAACCGGACCGTGAGAATTTAATCAATAAAAAAATATATTTATATATATAATATTGGGATAAGAATTATAATTAAACATATTATTATTAATTTTATACCCTAAATAGATGAATGTGGTATAACTGAAAAGTAAAGGTGCAAACTGTAATTAACAATTGTAATTTTGCTGGCACGTATATTAGCTACTCCCCGGACTCAGGACTGGTTGTGGTGAAGACTTTTATTTACTCGCTTTATATTATGTTGTTTCTGCATCTTTTTACTACTGCTAATGATACTCTCTTGAATGTGAATCTCTTTGAATCATTTTGAAGCAATGTTGTTGGTGACTTGGTGCTGTTTATTAAAACTTAAAAGCTACTGATGAATTTGTTCCAAAAGTTACATTGAGTATGTGAATGAGAAATATCTTTTTTTTATTTTGTGGAATGTTATAATCCGTGGATAAACCGTGAACTGAACCGTGATTTTTTTTATTGTTTTGGAACCGGACCGTAGACTTTTGGTTTGGAAACGGATTGCCTTACATTGGACCGTAGACTTTTGGTTCGATCCTCGGATTCATACCAATCCGCACCAAACCGGACCGTTGACACCTCTAGAAGTAACACAGACAAAGGAAGAAACAAAGACGAAGGAAGAAGAACCTTCTTGATGGGTGGTTTGGGCTTTTAGGGCCCAATGCTCATTACAATTGTTTAGACCTTTTTAAAAATAAGATTGGGCTTTTTTATATTTCTTATTGGGCTAGAAAAGATCCCTACTCGAGTCTATTAAAAATTCTTGGGTGCCCCTATTTTTGGGAGTTTTTTGGATGCCCTAGGCCCATGCCTCTTGGGCCTGGGCCAACATCAACTTTTCCACCCCCCTTACTTTCCAAAAAATTATCCTCTTTTTACATTTAAACTTTCGTGCGTAAAATCGTCTCTCTGCCAACCCGGCCCGTTTGACATATGTTATTCAGGCGTGATCGGAACTTCGGGATGATATTTCCTTCATTGAGATTTGGACTTTCCATTTTGCCCTTATTCATGTTTTGCATTTCGATGCTCTCTTTGGTCGTGTGAACTAGCCGAGTTCGTTGTCGATGGCCCCTAATTATGATGAAGGTGACTTGTAATCACTGTAACATAGTGAATAAAATATATACTAATTATCAATATTCAAAATCACACATATACTTCTATATTGTATTCAAGAAACGATGATACACAATAAAATATAAAATAAATTGACCACATAAAAATTCTATTAATGGGTTAAAATGAAGGGTTATTTACCGAGACACCCCCTGTAAGTTAACGTTTTTCACCAAACATCCCCTGCAAGAAAAAAAACCTACGACGAATCCCCTCTATCTTCCAAAACTTTACCCCAAGACCCCTTCCGTCACCCTTACGTCTAAAACTGTCTAGAACCATCGGTTTTTTTTTTATGATCCAAACCGTTCAATTTGTTTAAAACATGGTTTTAAGTGTACCCGCGAAGAAATCGGCTCAAAATATGATTGGATCCAAACAATTTTTTATGTATGAAAAATTGTTAGGATCAAACACTTCCCGATCATATTTTGAGCCGATTTCTAGCGAATTCCCTTAAAACCATGTTTTAAACAACTTGAATGGGTTGGATCATTAAAACATGACACGGAACTTTGAGATTTGAGACGGAAGGGGTCTTGGGATAAAGTTTTGGAAGGTAGAGGGGATTCGTCGTAGGTTTTTTTCTTGCAGGGGGTGTTTAGTGAAAAACGTTAACTTACAGGGAGTATCCTGGTAAATAACACTTTCACTAACTCTCCCGCTAATCCCCCACTGATGTATATCGAATGGCAAAGAAAAGTCACTAGCTGTTTTTTTGGTTTGTTTTTTTAAATCAAGTTGTTAGCACCTAGCAACAAGAATATAGGAGATCTTTTCGGAGTCGGTTTTTGCACATTAATTATCCTTTGTGTATATCATCTAAGCAAAATTCTAAGCGGATCCAATCACTTACAGAGATAATCATGATGGATTTAACTATTTATTATAATACGTATATCGTAGTTTCATTTATTTATGGGACACTTAGTGAAAAATTCAAAACATTTGATATTTTTAAAAGGAAGGATAAGGAACTTTTGCAATCGAACATAAAACAAAAAACATTTGTCATTTTTAGAAGGAAGGACAATGAACTTTTGCAATCGAACATAAAGGCCAAAAAAATTAGTGAAGTGTCACTAATTTTTAAAAATTCAAATTTCGAACACAAAATTCAAAAAAATCACCACCCCAACTCCGGCCGACCACCACCCCACCTCTGGCTGAGCACTTCCAGCGACCAAAAAAATTAGTGAAGTCACTAATTTTTAAAAATTCAAATTTCGAACATAAGATTAAAAAAAATCACCACCCCACCTCCGGCTGACCACCACCTCACCTCTGGCCGAGCACTTCTGGCGACCAAAAAATTTAGTGAAGTGTCACTAATTTTTCAAAATTCAAATTTCGAACATAAAATTAAAAAAAAAAACACCATCCCACCTTCAGCCGACCACCACCCCACCTCTGGCAAAACACTTTTGGCGACCAAAAAATCACCACCCAACCTCTCCACTTCTGGCGGCCCAAAAAATTAGTGAGATTTCACTAATTTTTAAAAGTTCTAATTTTGTACAAGAAATTCAAAAAATCAACTCCTAGGTCTACCGACCACTACCCCACCCCCGGCCGATCACTTCCGGCGGCCCAAAAAATTAGTGAGATTTTACTAATTTTTAAAAGCTCTAATTTCATATAGAAATTTCAAAAAAATCAACTTCTACCTCCGACCACTACCCACCTCTGGCCAACCACTTTCGGTGACCATAAAAATTAGTGAGATTTCACTAATTTTTAAAAGTTCTAATTTCGTACATAAAATTTAAAAAAATCAACTTCTACCTTGTGCCGACCACTACCCCCACAACCGGCCAA
>CM029274.1:10598393-10618089 GCA_016920895.1 Vaccinium myrtillus
GACCCAAAGAACACCCCACCAAAGCATAATTTGAGACCATACTTGCCATGAAATTCTGCAATGGAGAAGAAGGTGTACAGTAGACTTCGAATGAAGTTGACAGAATGGGCAGGAACCCCTCAATCCATCCGCTTGTTGGAACATGTTACGCTTTGATAATTCACTACCAGTTGGTAATTTATCTTGTAATGCTTGCCAGGTAAGAATCTCCACTTTGAAAGGACATACATTTTTACATATAAGCATACATTTAGACCCAATAGGATTCACAGCTCCGGAAGCCAAGTCCCATTTCTCATAGCAAGACTTAACTGAGAAATTTCCAGATTTCTGATCCCATCTCCATCTAATTAAGTTGGTCTTCCCCTAGATTCTGAATTGCAACCTCATCCAACATTTGTTTTAGGATATTCACCAAACCTTGTTCCCATTGAAATAGACTTCTTCTGAATTGTAAATCCCAAGATAAGGAGGAATTATTGAAAACTTCACATACCTTGGTACTCTTCTGAGTTGACAGCCTATATAAACGAGGAAATAGGTTCTCCAAACTCATTTCTCCAATCCAAGAATCAGTCCAGAGAGTTGTAGTTTGACCTGAGGCAACTCTAATGAAAAAACCTTCACTAATAATCCCAGCAACTTCAGAGCCCTGATGGTTTTAATGGTAGCTAGTTTGACTCTTCAATACCATGCTTAGCTCTCATAGATCTTGCCCAAAGGGACTCTTTTTCTGTACCAAATCTCCACCACCACTTACTAAGCAAAGGTAGGTTTTGGATTTGAAGTTTTTTGATACCTAAGCCACCCAATTGTTTGTTCAAAGTTATCTTATCCCATCCAACCAAATGTAACTTTTTTTTTGTCTGAAGTGTCCCCCCCACATAAATTGTCTTTGGATCTTTTCTAATTTCTTCACCACTGTTATTGGCATTTTGAACATAGACATATAAAATTGAGGCAAACTTCCCAAGGTAGACATTACCAGAGTAAGTCTTCCCCCAAAATTGATACATTTTCTCTTCCAAAGAGCTAGTTTCTTTTCAAATCTATCAATGACTGGATTCCAAGTAGCAATTCTTTTCGGATTAGCACCAAGAGGCAGCCCCAAATATTTGAATGGCAATGAAACAACCCCACACTCCAACAATTCAGCATGAGAATTAGTGCTTTGCTTTGGAACCCCAATACCACACAACTGACTTTTTGCAAAGTTAATCCTCAATCCAAAAAGAAGTTCAAAAGCTCCCAAGATACCTTTTATAGACAGAATTTCCTTCATATCGCACTTGCAAAATATAATTATATCATCTGCAGACTGAAGATGAGAGATTACCAGACCATTGGTTCCAATTGCAACTGCCGAAATGACACCATCAGCCTTGGCCCTTTCAAAAAGCACATTTAAGCCTTCAGCAACAACATTAAAAAGCAGTGGTGAGATGGGGTCATCCTCAGCTTCCACTTATTGTTACCTCTACATCAGGAATAACATGAAGAATGGAGACAAAGCATTGGTTCAATTTCTTGAATATCATTTTATTTGGAGGGCGACAGGGTTACCAAACTTCCGTAGTACAATAGTTGGTAGAGCATCGTCCCCAAGTTGTAGAACTCTACCGCACAACTCTTGGAAGAGGACAACCCCAAAGAGAGCGCTAGCATCGTAATCAAATGACTATGACAAACTAATAGGAACATTGGATAAAGAAAACTGGACTTGACATGTAGAATTCGGTCAAAGTGAGATTTTGTATTGCTACTTCATATAATATGAATATATATAATTTAATCAAGAAAAAAACTTTTATGGGAAGATGAGATGAAAATTGGAACTACTTGAACCATGCGATGATGCCCCAACTGTGATACCCATGCACAAACCCTCAAAGTTGTCCTTAGCTCAACTAAACCTGAGGGAAATGAAAAGTAGAATAGGCCAAGGTTGGATATTCAACTTTCAGCTAGCTAGAGAGCAAGTCCCCTGCCCATGGCAAGAAAGACATATGAACTCCAGAACAGGTTACCGATTGAAGCGAATAGTAAGTGCTTAGTAAAGGTTGGACATCATTAGTGAGGAAAGGGTTAAAGGGCAAATGTTTTACAATGTGAGATTTAATAAGGTAGATCTCTATATTACCTAGAACAATTGCCCCTAACAATTGATCAAAAAAAACTTTGGCAACCAATAAATTGCAAGAACTTCGATACTCATAAGACCCTACGATTCAGAGTCAGCCTAAGCCTCCTCAGCATGAATGGAAAAGGCAAATGAGTCTCCATGTAGGAAGATAGAAGAAGCATCAAATGGGGGATTGATGCATTCAAAAGAAGAAAGAAATAGCAGTTGCCATCACTCCCCTTAGCAGAACTATTTTTAGATAACCCAAGGGACAACCCCCTTACCAACTGGGTTGGGCTTTTTAGCCCACCTTAGGTCCATGTGATTCAACAACCAGACCCAAGTGTTGGATTATTTAGTGAGTTGAGACCCAAGTACATTACACAAGCCAATACAGGGGTTAGGGGTGTAATTTTCCAAAATTGTGTATATGTGGTGTGAGAGAGGAGAGAGAAATCAAATCCCCTCCCCTCCCCTCCCACATAGCCCCCCCCCCCATCCTCTCTCTCTCTTTCTCTCAACTCCCTCCATTTTCTTCAACTCTCACACCAAAATTCAACATCTCACTCAAATTCCTCCAAGATCCGTCAACTACACGTGTTCTAGAGCTTGGGGTGTGTTGATTTCACTCCGGGGGGTGGAGATTTCGGTAGAGCACATTGGGAAAGGCTAGGGTTTGCTCATTCTTTTAACTTAAAGCTTGCTCATCTTGAGGTAGGGGACTTTATATCACTACTAAGTGTATTTTAGTGAGGGTGTGTGTTGTTCATACATTTGATCAATCCCTCTTGACTTGTTGAGAAAGCCATTTTCTAGTCTAATTGGTTTTGATTCTTGCTTGATCTTTGCATTTGATTGTTAAATAACTCAATTGATTGAAGTTTTATTCTCCCTCCATGTTTATTGGTTGTTTGGAACCTCAAAAGTTAGCTTGAACAATGAAAATTGGCCTCGGGTTGAAATCCCCTCCCTTAGGGAAAAATCTGTGAAATCTGTCAACTTTGTGCACAATCTGCCTCGCCTGTCCAGACGGGCATTTGGGTGGTCCAGACCAAGCCACCAGTTATTCAAAATTTTGTTTTGTTTCGGGCCTTTCCTTGATGCTTGGCTAGTTCCCGTTTTTCCTTGGGAAACCCTCCGTATGCACCTCGCTTGTGACATTGAGGTTGTAATTCGTAAAATGATTGAAAGGTTAAGGACACGTGTAAGATGCTCACAACGAGAAGTTGATTTAGTACATAACAACGATAATGGCTTAAGTGATACACATGTTTGATTAACTTGAGGTTTATCGAGTGTTAAACAAGAACAAGAAATTGAGAAGAATGATACTAGGGCTGTCCTATGGACGTGTCGCTAGAAATGATACTAGGGCCGTCCTTTAGACGTGTCTCTAGGAACATGCCTTGGCCAAGGAGAAGATGATACGGGGTCATAAGACACCCGGAATGATACTAGGGCCGTCCTATGGACGTGTCGCTAGGAATTTCTAAAATGTTAAACTCTAATGAATCAATGACACAATGAATCGAATGATTTGGACACTTATGAGATGTTGGGTACATATCGGGTACTATTGGGTGAAAGTCTACAAAACTAGGAACTTGTGGGCTTACCTTCATTGCATTTAGTTCTTATGACACCTTGGAATATCCTTGTGTGATTTATCTTTCACATCTCCATCCCGCACTTGCATTTCATATGCATTTAGTATTCTTAGACCTTTCTCTACTGGGCTAGTGAGCTCACCCTAATAATTTTAAGTACCCAGTGCATGACATGGATATGCGTGGAGTGATTGCATGCATCTTTTGAAAGCTTTAAGAGGAATTATACCATCATCTTGAACTTACAATTTTTTGAGAGATGATTTTGTAACTTGTTGTATATTTCATCTTTTGATATTGGATTGTAATAACACTCAAAACTTATGTACTTATATTTGGGGTTTCAGTTTCCCATAGATTATTATGGTTTGTTGATTTTGCTTCTTTTTGTGATTATTCAGGAAATTTTTTTTTTTTTAAACTTTTTCATGTGCTTTTTCGAATTACTGGTTTATTCAGGAGGAATAAGAAAAATAAAAAAATATGAACCAAACTATTATTTTTGAACCTGATTATTTTATAAGATTTTAATCATAATTTCTCGAGAGACATCAATAATTCAGAAAAATTTGACGCAAAATTGAACATATACGTAATTTTTTTGACTGATAGACAACATAGTTGTAAGGACCCGTAATTTTAGAAGTCACTTCTCAATTTAATTTGGGGTTATTTACTCTCTCTCTCTCTCTCTCTCTCTCTCTCTCTCTCTATCAATCTCTCATCAAAAACCCTAAAAAACCCACACATTCAATCCTTCATTTTCATGAACCTGTAGTTAAGGATTGTTTTAATGAAGAGGAGGCTTCAATTATTTTATCTTTGCCATTGCCGAAACATGCACTGGATGATAAAATTATTTGGCACCATACGGTGGATGGTAATTATAGTGTGAAGTCAGGGTATGAAACTGCCATGATGCTACGACGCAATGGGTTTTGGGGAGGACGTGCTATTGGGGAATACATCAACCGAGATCAAATGAAGGAGGTTTGGGAAAGTGTTTGGTCCCTTCCGGTCCAAGGGAGAATTAGGACTTTTTTGTGGAAGGCTTTGAGAGATATTGTACCGGTGAAAGAAGCCCTTGTTAAATGCCACATGGAAACTGATATGTTGTTTCCGTTGTGCAAAGTGGAAGAGGAAACGGGCATCCATTTACTAGTTAGATGCATGTTTGCTCAAATGGTGTGGTATATTTAGCCTTATCGGTTAGATATGAGATCCATCCCAGGTGGGTGGTGGACATGCTTACTGGAACGCTAGAAAGATAAGGATGACAATGCATCTTTTTGGGTAGCGGTGGGTAATATTATTTGGAGGATATGGCAGTGTAGGAACGATGTTGTTTTCAACAACCATCTAACTACGCCGGACTTGGTGTGTCAAGCTGCTATTCGAGATGCCGTAGAGTTTTTGAAAGCTCAGGAGGATGGGAAACTGATGGCTAAAAGGGGACAATCGGACCAAGAACTTGAGACGGGTGGTTGGCATTGCCCATGTGCTAGATGGTTCAAAGTTAATTTTGATGGGGGTATTGATAGACAAAGCAAACGTTGTGGGTTGAGAATGGTTGTTCAAGATTGGAGAGGGAAATTTATTGCGGCAAGAGCTATTCATATGCAGCATGTTACGGACCCGCTTGTGGTGGAGGTATTGCCGTTGAGGGAAAGTATCATTTTGGCGCTGGAGCTCGGGATAGGAAGAGTAGTGGTGGAGGGTGATTGTCAACAGCTATTGCCAATGGTGCTGCAGCGCAAGGAGGAGCATTGGACTATTGGTGTTATTGTGACGGACGTCCTTCAATCCATGGAGGGGTTGGAGGAAGTTAAGGTGAATTTTGTGAGGAGTGGCAATAAAGTTGCTCTTAGTGTTGCCCGACAAGCTATGAGAGGAGTTGGATGTTGTACTTGGGAATTCAGCCCTCCTTTGTGGCTTTTATCTTCCCTACAGGGAGATGGATGCCCGATCTGATGTCATTATTTTTTTGGTATTATTAATAAAATCTAGTCCTATCGTTTGACAAAAAAAAAAATCCTTCATTTTCAAGCAATCTAGACTCGGTAATTGCGCGCTAAAGCTTGAAGGAGTCGAAACCTTGGTGGGATTCGGTTTGGAGGAATCTAGGATTTTGCTCAAAGCTTGTGGGAAGCCTAAAGCTTTGAGGTAGGGATCTTTTCAGTCTTTCTAAGTTTTTTAGTTGGTTTGATATATGATTTTGGCTTTGAATATACCTTTTTCCATGATTTGGTTGAAACCCTTGGAAATTTGTAAGTCTGTTGCTTTCTTCTTTGCTCGTTGTCATTTTCGTCCAGACGGATATCCAAAAAACTTTGCTATTCATTTTTGCAATTGTGATCTTTGTTTGTTCCTCGTTTGGGCTCCGCACTACAACAAATATCACTTTCTATAGCATAATTTTGTAACATTTTTCCGTACCCATTGTGATTTCTATTTCTTTGAAACTTGTTTGATTTCTCATGTTGGATTTTTTAACTCTTGAGACTCGAAAGGGGTTCCATGAGACCTAAAAGACTCAACAAGGCTTAACGGAACCCAAATTACCTGGATATTGATCTCATGAACACAGTGAACTTGAAACGACAGGATAACGGGAAAATATAAGAAAAAAAATGTTTTGTGGCAAAAGTTTTTATTTTTATTTTTTATGTTCTCTAAATTTATTTATGTTTTCATCCCAAAAATCTTCACCCTATAGGCAAAGAATTTTGGGATGAAAACACAAAGAATTTTGGATGAAAATATTCATTTTAGTCCTTAATCTCCTAGTATATATATTTATATATATAATCAAGGGCAAAAGTGGGTTTATTCGAATTTCAGGATGGAAAAAAAACTCCAAAAAGTGCGCATGATGAAACTCTAATCTTGAGGTGGGTGGAGGATAATTATTTAAGTGGCCCGCGAATTATTGATGTTCGATTTATGGACAATACATTTTTATTATGTTAAAAAGTTCGAGGGTGTAACAATAATCATGTCAGATTTTATCAAATATGAAATGAACCTGAATAATGTGTCAAAGATGTATCGATCTCCGAGAAAAGTGTATTAATATTCATAAAAGTTTATTTTTATACGTAAAATGTGTTAAATATGAACTTATTTGTCTTTGTGTTACAATTATCCTTCACCTATTGGTGGAAGCTACCAAGAGCCACAAATACTCCCTCACTCTCTTTTTTACCGTCGATATTTCAATTTTGAGCTGTCCCATAGTAAGTCTTCTTTAATTTGGTGCGAAAAAAATCGAAAAACGATATATGAAACCACTTCATTTTTTGATTTGAAATATGGTGATTTTAGCAACTGGGTGCTAAAATCTTTTGGAAAACTGGGCCTAAGTGTAATAATAATTTTTTTTAATAAATTGGATATGCGAATTTTTGAATAAAATGAAGGTGAGTATTAAAAGGGCCGGACTATCGGAGCTGGAAGGGGCGAGAGAGAGTGTTCAGAGAGATGGAATGTCTGTCGTCTCCATACAGTAAAGCCACCCATTACCCCAAAGTCCGCAACTTCCCAACCACATCCCTTTTCTCTTGGCCTAATAGGCCACTGGCTCTGAAAAACTCACTCAGTTTTCCAACATCTCCTTTCACAGTGCATTGTAGATACAGAATTAGGGATGAAATCCTTTCCACTTCTTCAGCTTGCGACGTGCTCGGTGTCGCCCCCAATTGCTCTCCTGCTCAGCTCAAATCCGCTTTTCGAGCCAAAGTAATGCGTCCTTTTCCTTCTGAAACTAATTCGTTAATCGTATATGGGGCGTTTGGGATAGTCGTGGGAACAACTTTTGAGATTATAGCTTCAGATAATGCTTTAGATTGTAGATTTTAGTATATTTTACTAGGAGTGCATAAACTTGTTTATAATAGATGTGGAATGGTAACTAAGCTGCTGTTAAAAAAAAAAAAAATCGGAGTGTTTTTGCCGTAAAAAGTTGAAAACTTCTACATCAGAAATAAGAATTCTCAAGAGACAAACATAAAAGCTTTTTCAAAATCTAAAATCCCCCCCTTTTTTTTTTGTAAACATGCGGACATGGGCTTTTCGGTTTTGATTTTGGACCTTTTTATACGGTTTAGGGGTAAAAATGTTACAATTGAAGAAGTGGGTTTTTCATAGATATGGAAGTAGACTGGAATTTGATAACTGGAAAGAACAAACTATGATCTTGTTTACTACTATAGGTAAAGAAGTTTCATCCTGATGTAAGAAAAGATGGGGAAGATTCAGATGCAATGATTCGGCAAGTGATTTTGGCCTATCAGGTACTACTATGTATTTTTGCAAGTGGGCTGCTATTTTCCACCCATTTTTTGACAATATGTATGATTGATCCTATTTTTTCCTTTATAGATTTCCTAACCATGAGTGGAGTAACACACATGTACAATAACATGCACGAGAGGTGATCTAAATTGGTGTAAAATCTAACGGCAGAAAGCATTCATCTTTTTTGGAAATGGCTACCAGTTCATCTATGCTCCTTGTTAATTCCCCTTTGTCATAACGTACATTAGTAAGTGTATAGATTATAATACGAAGAAGAAACCTTACTGCTGTGTACTTATAGTATTGAACCAGAACAACAAGTGAGATGTACAGAGTAGATTCAGCATTTGTATGGTGTATGCGACATCTTGGATGAATTAGTCCATAGGGTCCAGTTTGCTTTCCTAGGCCAACCCATCCCTTGTTTCGCTAATTGAAGAAAGCCTTTAAGGTCTCAAACAAGCAAGAAAGTCTTAGTATGTCAGTCAAGTGCTGTACAAGTGGCTCATAAATGAAACCTTCTTGGCTTCGTACCTCTTGGAGCTTCTCTTAAGGCACCATTTGTTTTAACATAAAATATGTTTTCCAAAAAGAATTATTGGTAATTTGGTACTTTCCGGTGTTTAGACATCCCAAAAGTGCCAAGGGCCCAAGAGTATTTTACAGGAAAATATGACTATCATTCTCCCATATTTGATCATGCAATTTTTTTCCCTGTCTTTCAGCATGGAAAGTTACATTGAAGTCCCTCTTTTGACTGATGCACTCTTTACATGGGTGGCTTTTATGTAAGTTCATCCGCTGAAGACAAAAAAGGAATTGCATTCATCAAATAGGGTAGTGAAAATCATCTTCAAAAACTTTTAATTCAACTACACAAAACAACTTACGGCTTACTCATCTGGAAAGTCATTTTCCAGACAAAAAGGGAATTGCATTCATGAAATATGGGAGTGAAAAATTGTGTTCATTAGTGAGATGCTCTGGACCGTGAATGAAGGAAGCACGGTAATGAGCACAAAAATTGATTTGGGTCTCTTGGCCTGCCCTCTCTCGGTGCCTTTCGGCTTTGATTTGGGGGCATGGGTCTATAGCAAAACGTCCTTGTAGCTCCTCGGTTCTTGAAGGTTTACGGGGGCCATTATTTCAGTGGTATTCTGAGAGCAACCACTTTGTGCATATTGTCAAAGGTTAGGTCTATCTCTAATCATCCCCCACCCATACCCTCAATGATTGGAGACTTAGATGGGTTTTGTTATTGTAAATGAGGGAGTGAAAAACATTCTCCGAAAAAGTTTACCTCAAATACGCTAAACAACTTATAGCTTACTCCTCCAGAAGTCATTTTCCAGATGCAACCTTGCAACTGTTCCTTTCCGCTGAAGCATGAGAGAGAGAGAGAGAGAGAGAGAGAGAGAGAGAGAGAGAGAGAGAGAGAGAGAGAGGCATTGCTCTCTAAAATTGATTTGCGCTCCCTGAATCTGTGTGTGTGTGTGTCTCAGGATGTCGGTCCCTTTTGTGCTCTTCGTGCTGCAGTTTTCAGCTGAAAGAAACGGTTGTAAGGTCGCATTGCTCTCATACATCTGGAGAGGGAGAGAGAGGCATTGCTCTCTAAAATTGATTTGTGTTACCTGAAATAGCAAATCTGGGTTTTAGAAAAATTTTGCAAGGAATCAGCCAAACACCGTATAATAAGACTAATACACATATTTTCCTCCTTAGAAAAGTTTTGAAAATTATTTTTCAAACCATATCATTCTACAGAGAACCGAAGTGTTCTGGTTGTTGCAGTGACTCGAGGAAATTTTTTGCATGTGCTTGGACAACCAGTTTATAGTAATTTTTAGGTTGCATGATTACTCTTGGTTTAATACCAAAAAGCGGGAGTCATTCAGTATGTTAAGGGTGTACACATATAACAGCAACTCAAATTTCATAAGAAAAGGAAAGAGTGGAAAAGATCCGGTAAAGATGCAGTACAATCCAAACTAATGATTTAGTCATTAAAGATCCGCTAAAGAACTTTATCACTGGTTATGACATTGTCAAGTATAAGAATTTTATGAGTGTAGCTTGAGCTACTTATGTCGTTTATATTTTCTAATCCTAAAGTTACCCATTGCCATTGTGGCGAGCTTCCCTTTTTCTTCTGTATCTTTTATATTTATTGTCTTATATTCACAATTGTTTCTTGAAATCCAATTTTACGACACGAAATTGTAAAACTCAAGAATGTTCGAAGGGTTAGTGAACACTGTGCTGATACTCTGTGCAGATCTTATCCCAGTATTCGAAAACAGAGATCATTGAGAGGTAACTGAGTGCTCATTTCCTCCTTTTTTTTTGTTGGAGGGTGGGGGTTGTTTTATAGTATTCCCTCCTATATTTGCCGTTTTTTCTCTTCTTTTCAATCGCGTGTCCTATTTATTACATTTTACTGCGCAGAATTCATTCAACATGAGTTGGCTTGCTTGATTACCCGCTATCCATTTTATAGATTGTGCCTTTGTCTTTCTTTCCTTAGCTTATCATGTACATCTCCGTATGCAATTCTAACTGTCATATGCATTTGTAGGGAGTGTCTAGATCCCTTCGAAGAACCAGAATGTGAAGCTTTTGATCTTTTTGTTAACGAGGTTCTTTGTGTTGGAAAAGGTACCAATATCTTCATCATGGCACCTCTGCTTTAAACATTTAGCTTCAATGATTGAAAAGGTTGTGTAATTCTATGAGAAGATCTTGTATTGCGGTAGATGTAAATTTTCCTCAGTTTGACTTGCTTCAAAGTTATGAAATCAAGTAGAAATGGAGAGTTATCAACCAGAAATAAAATTAAAAAATAGGATAGAGTATCAAGCATGAAGAGAACCTTGAATTCTGTTATACATAAAAACTCCTTAGGATACTCCTTGTTTTACATCTTTGCTGGGACTGAAAAAATTTATGTTCATGAACCTGTTTACTGTTTATAACTTTAGGCTCGCATTTTTGCATTACATGATCATCATATTTATCCGAAAATGGAAGCACATTAATTCGGGGCCTTGTGTAATTATTATTTTTCTATCTTTATCCTTGAAAAAGCATTATTTTTGTTTTATCTTTATCCTTCAAAAAGCATTGAGAAACTATATTACAGACAATCACACATGATAGTTGCAACAGGCTCTGCGTGTACGTTTTTTAGCCATCTGATGATACCATATTCTACTGTATCTGATAATTAACAAAGGACGACCAACATTTCTTTTACTCTTCGCTTTCTGGATAAGTATTTACTAAGGTGTCTAAGTAACAAGGGTCTATAAGTAACAAGGGTCTATAAGTAACAAGGGTCTATAGTGGACACCACGATCTAGGAACTAAGGCTTGTGGAGTTGATTTGAGTTCTATGTTGCAACGGCTACAAATTGTTTCACAAACATTTTTTCCTTTTCCGACTTACCTTTGTTTAAATTGTATCCAGGATGCCCGTATTCATGTGTAGATAGAGCACCTCATGCCTTCGGATTTGCTTCTTCAACAGGAACTGCACGTGCAACTTCTCAAGGTTCCTCATTGCTTCTTTTTGTCAGTTGCATATGAAACAGAATAGGCAGGGAAGAGAGATGAAGCTCGATAGGTGATGATAAAATATGACAGATGTGCCACTATAGTTCTAACATCTGAGACGACGACGTCCACTGTAACTTTGGTCTTGTAGTGTTTTCTTTTTCCAAAACTAAAAGTCTTTGTGCATTTTAATCAGGACATGGGGAAGATAACAGTGTTCAGCTTGCAGTCGGTCAGTGCCCAAGAAGTTGCATTCATTATGTGACACCTTCACAAAGAGTTATTCTAGAAGAGTTACTCGACAGGTAGTAACATAGTTGCACTTTTTTCTTGGAGATTTTGTCAACTCTGTTAGGAGTTTATACGTAAAAATAACAGAGGGGAATCTCAAAATGTTGCAAGTTTCAGCTAATGTGACACCATGGGCAGAGTGACTACAGGGACTGCGGGGGCACTAGGCCCCCACTAAGTTTTGAAATTTCAAATTTCCTGAAATGAATGTTTGTTCTTTTCTCGTCTCATCGATTTTTACAAAAGAATCCCTTCCAAAACTAGAAAGTTTTCATTTTCCCGGAGATTTTCGATGCAATGACATTTTCCCTCCACGGACTGCCATCAAAAGATCCGGTTTTCCTGAGACATGTAGGGTCAAGCTACTACAGAACGTGTCAGTCGAATTCAATCTACATAACTTGACTTCACAGCGAGAACTCGTCTCATAAAGTCAATGCCAAATTCCAAAATAAGGAATGCGCTCAAAGGGTATTTTGCCATCCCCTACCAACAATATAGAAATGTCCCAGATAACAATTTGGTGCTAAAGTTTCTAATAAATTTCTGAATGACTGAGGAATATGGAGGGAAGGAAGTGAGACCAAGGCGGAATGTTGGGATTTTGTGATTAATGGCTGAATGTATCGATTATCATACAACTCTACAGGAATTTCCGTTGCAGTATTTATTTATGTTTGATTTTACCCAATCGTTTGAGTTTTGTGATTTTCTTTTCAAATGTTGGACATGAGATTGTCCAATTTGGAAAATTTGTGTATAAGGACCGACAAAAGTCCGCGCTCCGCTCCATACTTGCATGAAAAAAAGAAGCTCAACTTGCATTGACACCTGAGCTTTATGGTATGTGGTTGAATTCATCAGCGTTGATCAAAATAGCTTAGTAGTAGACATGCTCCACATGCCAATCAAAACATATTTTTGATGAAATGCCTCTTAATTACCTCTAATTTCTGACTTCTTCGTATGCGGTTGCTTGATTTTGTAGTATCTTGGATAAGCCTTATGACACCTCAGCTGAGGCGGAGTTGCTTTACTCGCTTATCATCAAAGCTAGATTTGAGAATAATCGTTACCAGAGGCCTAAGAAGCAGCCCAAGGTTTCAACAGAACGCGTAGACTGGTTCTGATGGTGCAACACTGAGGTGCTGCTAAAAACGTTGCCTTCACTCACCAAACTCGACACTGTGCTCCATGGCAGTGTCATTTGATAGGGTAAATTTGAAATAGAGCTACTTTTAAGTTATATACATTATACAGTTACTACTTCAATCGCTAGGCCGGTGAAATTAAATTCCACAGAAAGTGTTGCCTTGTAACCTTGCTTGGTCCTGAGTCTTCTCATTCATCCTATATACGAACAGAAGGAGATTCTGGATGTGAATGTATCAATGAATACAATTCTCACTGAATTACATGCGTGTAATTGTTTGATGTGGAAATAAGTTAATACTCGTTAATACTCATATTTTGCGATTACTGCTAGATAACTGGAATTACATAGAAGCTACGGAAGTGTGACACTTATGCCCTGCTTGTTTAAGCAGAAAATGTTCTGAGTCGGAAAAATGACATGTTTTCTTGTGTTTGGCTGCTACCTCGAAAATGAATCGAAAAGCACAAAGCCTTCTTCAATGTTAGCTTTGCGCATGGAATTATGCAAACGGGTAAACGTTGGTTTCTTGTAAGAACCAGAAAGTTGTTGGTCAAGGTACTAAATACCTCGTTAGAGTATCTCAAAGATGGTTTGACAGCTAAACCTTTTCACCAACTTAAAATTTTTTTTTTTTTTTTAACTCAATGTGTCTGGGCCAGCTTACATGAACTTTAAACAATTCCTCGCGTGATGCTTATTAAGCTTCTTGGTAAATGATAAGAAAAGCTTAGATCGAGGAAGGACTTCTACATGTTATTATATTTGGGTTTTATATTTCACAGGATATACAATGCTATCATACGAATAAACAGACTCAAATGTATTAGAACATTAAAAAGAAATCGCCATACGAATATACGATGACTGGTCAATTTCCTTCGTGACACAGGGAAAAATCATCTTGAGATGACTTTCATGAACCGATTTACTGAAGAGAAGATGCCTGCTGCTCTATCAAACAATGATGGGCCTTTCTCTGAGTTCTCCTGTACACCTCCATATATAATCTGCAAAATAATCCAACAAAACCTTAAATGGAAAAATTCAATTGACAAAACACATAGTAGGGTTTATGGTAAACACAACCCAACTGGTGATTAAATAGCCCGAATAAAGAACCCTAATTGTTGAAAGAAACAAACCTCTAGATCTTCTGCATCGGGGCGGCTTATTAGTTCTTTGGCAAGCAGATACCGGTTCGGCCTATCCTTATCATCATAGAACACCTTCCATAGTCTTGTTAAGCATCACAAAATTGGACGTTAATCACATTTAGTTCTTTGGGTTTTCACTGAAAAGTGTAAAGCTTAACAGTTCCAGCTACTCAACTTGGTATCCAACAGCAATTTGACTTCATTGAGGCCGTGTTTGGTCATATATTTTAGAGGGATCTCTGGAGGGAGGAGAGGTGAAGGAAAGGATGCGAAGGTGATGCAATTAAGAAGCTAAATTAGTATTCTTGATTTCCTTAGTTAAATCCCCTCCACAATCCATCATCCAAACATGGCGTAGGAGTTCACAAAATAAAAAATGATCCTCAAATTTTCATATTTTCCCCCAGAACCTTATATAGTAGATGTATATGCATGCAACCATACAAAACTCTGAGTGTTACAGAATCAGGTTTACAACAGGATTAAACATTGTCACTAGACGTTGTAGGTATCTCTCATTCTTATTCTTCTGCTGCAGTAGAAAATGTCACTGATCCTATGTTACCTGGAACACAGATCGTGCTTGTACAAGGGATGGGAACATCAAACGTGACATTTGAATTCTGGTACGATGGAGTTAGGTTTCCATAGATGGTAACTTGTTTTGGAAGGTGCATTTCAGGATGTAAATTGCTAAATTCTGGTAACACAACATTGAGACCAGTCAGAGTCCTAGTTCTTATTCAATGAAGAAGTTAGCCCTTACCCAGGATAACATCTGAACACAGCACCAAGTGGCAGAGGTCTCATCGAATAAACTGTTGTGAAAGTGCTGCATGATAAACAACATAGATTTTATCATTACATCCCCACTGAATTATGGATCCTTTCAAAGTACTGTTAAAAAAGCATGGAAGATTTGAAGGAAACCACTTAACATCGTATCCGTGAGGCCACTAATATTTCCCAAAAGCATCCATGCTACCCCCACACTCACAGAGATTGCAACATCTCAATGTTTTTTTTTTTGTGTTAATAGCATATGCAACTGTCTCAAGGTTTTTGAAATTACTCAAAAGACCACAAATGGTAGGAGTAAGGTGTCTTGAACAGAAATGATTCAAAGAACTAAGTCATGAGAGAAAAGGAGGCAATAAAGTTGAATAGGGGAACGAAATATGAAGAACAGATACCTTAAAAAGTAGCGCCGCAACTTCCGAACATTGAACCCTACTCCGACATCTTCACTGACAAGACGTGGATTCCACATGATGAGAGGCCGAGGCTAACAATGCAATTTGGAAAGACAGCAGAAGAAAAAACTCTTCATTATGCAAAAACAAAGTGGTCTTGACTCATAATGCATAAAAAATAAAATATGGACTGAAAGTATGCGAGTTTTTCCAGATGCTGTGGAAGATGTAAATGGAAGGTTACTGTGCAACCAAACTGAGTCTGTAAACTTTATTGCTTAAATGTGTAGTTCATAGGTTGGGAAGATTGCACCAAAATGCAGGTGCTGCAACATGGTCACAAACATAACAAACTGTATTGCATGTGTCATACATATTTCATCTGACACCAAATTGTACACTGATGAAATTTATTTGCTGACAAGAAGTACCATTTCTTACTACAGAGAAATAACTGACTTAAAAATAAAATAAAAATACAAAGCAATAAAAATTTCCTAAGACGAAGGAGATAGAAACAATTGGTAATCTCTTGTCTTATTATTATTTGAAATTAAACTTACGATGCCATTTCAGTTAAATAATTGAGCTCGAAATTTCGATAATTTTCGGAGCTTAATTCACATAATCATTTGTGATTTTGCTGAAATGTACTTCATTAGTTGATTGATAAACATAAAGTTAGTATCCAAAAGAACTAGGAACAATAATGTATGAGCAACAGACCAGCTTCTACAGAAGGATGATGAAATGAGGTAAGTACCGGATCATCTGAGAGTTGAGATGTGATTCGCTCAACATATTCCAACATCTGATAATCAGGAACCACCATAACGACAATTTCGTCTTCAGGACTTACAGGCTTCCGGTCACTTAAACTGAACAAAACACCATTCAAACTCAAACAATAGCAATTATATCTAAACTTAAATACAGACCAAACAAGTCTGTTACAGTTATGAGGACTTCGACTCTATGGTTGCATGGGTTAATCAGTTTGTGAAGAGCAATTTTTTGAGAACTGTTATGGTTATACTGTCCTCTCGGCCTCTAGATACCACACTGGTGTGAGGGAAACTGCAGGAAGAAATATTTGGATGTTGCTGGCATGATCATGAAAATTGCAAAGGATATTAGGGCCTGCATCTCTTCTAGGAAGGAGATCCCTCCCTCACCAGAGAATCTGTTGCTTATTTTAGAAATGGAACTTGCAAAGAAAATCTTAGATTCGGAAGAAGAGTGCTAGGAGATGATGTTTTGAAGCGGGTTTGTGGGATTCTAGTTTGCTGGTTTGTGCTTGCCTTGCTTTCCTCCTTTGGATGTCTTTTTGTTTCTCACAGGTTGTGGATGTAGCACGCACAAGGTTCTATCCTTAATCCATGTTGCTTGGTTTGTTTTATTTTCTTAATGAAATCAACTATTTCCAAAAAACACATATCTGCAGCAGCCACCAATGGATTGTGATTGATTAGTTGATGCATATTTAAGAAAGTTATGAAAAATGAACTAATGGCCCCTGTCAAAACTGGAGTACCACAGAAACCAGAGACCTCGACAACTCTAAAGCAGAAAATTTAAAGTTATAACAGCTTTCTGGCGAAATTTACCTGGAGAAGCCAAAAGCAGCATCTTGCCATCGATATTTTAGAAGTGCAGCGGCACCAGCATCTGGAAATATTGCCTTAACTCTCTAAAATTGAAAATTCAGCGAATGAAGATGTATAGAACTAGAAGTACTATGATGGATCTTACTAGTATTTATTATGCCGGTGAAGCTATAAGAAAAAGAAAAAATGACCAAAGTTTCAATACGAATGAACTCTTTAGAGTTTAGACGGATGAACATGTCAGGTACACAATCGGTTTGTGTTTCGTATCTGTCAATTTCAAAGGCATCCTTAAATCTAGCCCTTTTTACTTCTCACATGTTTCTTTCTCGTTGATAAAGGCTTAGTTTGAACCCACGTTGTCTATTCCAATAGTGACAACCTAATGACAGGCTAGAAACGTATGTAGACTATAAACTTGATCAGAGCTCCACGACATCCATCCGATTTGTTTACAGCCTCAATCATACAACGAAATTTCTCTTCTAACATATGTTTTGTCACATTAGAAGCATGGACTTCTATTTCAAACACTATATGGCTTGTTAAAACTAACCTGACATCCTGTTTCTTGAATTAGTGTATCCAAGAAAACTCTTGACAGCTCCCAAAGCTCAGCTTGGGCTCCTTCATCATCAAGAAACTGCAACTGCGGAATTAAGAGCTCAACCTGACGGGGGAAGAAAGAATTCAAGGTAAAGTTAATAAACCATATTGGGCGTTGCGAGTTCCCAATCTCTAACACAAACCACAAATTACTGTATCATGACCAGAAAATCCCATGAGAAGTAAAACTAGGACATATATCCTATTTCTTAGAAAAGATGTCCATGTGGTTGAATCTAGATAACTACGAGTCATGATTCATGCAGAGAGTTTTGATGTTCCAGTAGCACTTGCTATGCCTACCAATTGTAGAAATATATCCCATGCAACTGGCAAGATGACATATGTATGAAGTTTCAATGATGATTAGACCCGTGCATACACATAATCAGGCTGGAAGATTTTAGCGATGCTCTAACATGGATGTTGTACATCATCAACAATGTGGAGACATGAACATACACAGATACAGACAAGGATCATGATCCTCGGTTTTATTATCATAAACCGTCAAAGGAAGGAAGAAGCTTGTAATTCGCTCTTCCAATTAGTCATTTAGCTCCAAAAGCATTCAGAAAACAATGAATAAAGTTGAGTTGAACTTGAACATACTATGGCTCTCATTCCTCCAGAAGACACAAAAGTGGCACTTGCTTGACTTGACTGTCGGACTGCACCCTCCAAATCATTAGGCAAGCAACTGAAACATAATTTCGATCAACTAAAAGTTTTGTTCTACTGATTTTGTACTATATTCATGAAGTACATTTGAGAGAGACAGGGGAGAAGGTAAACCAAAACCAGTGCCTCTACATGCAAATATCACATCAGTAATAGCCAACATACTTGTTTCGATTTACAGAAACGAAATTAGAATAGACAAAATTTCAATCATTCCATAATCAGAGTATAAATTTACTCTCTTTCTAGTCCAATGGTTGTGCTTGTTAAAGAGTTGCTTTTTTGAATCATATTCTACCTTTTTGCTCAGTCTGTAAGAAACAATGGAAAACTTGAACCCTCTTCCTTCTGCAAGTAAGCAACAAAAATGGAGCATTGCAGTGCTGAACAAGGTAAATTAGGGCAGTGCTAATGCTTGTTACCCAGGGTTTTACTATTGCAAAATGCAGTGGCCACTGGTATAACATTCTCACAGAGAGGTATACAAAATCCCATTCCTGCTACACACGAGTCACATTTTATATCATCCTTTCTATAAAAATATAAAGAAATCAACTTTCAATGCAATTCCAAAGTAGGAAACTGTTGGATAGACGTATAAAATCCTTACGTAGGTATGAAGGACAAACTCTATGCCACAGGATACGAATGGTTGATCTGCGGTTTACCTAAAATTTAGGTCTGTCCATTGTCATGGGTGCAGCAGTAGATGAAGTTGACACAAGTCATGCAACAAGTGTTATGATTGTTTTCATTCTTCATTCTTACTACATTGAATAAATTCAAACAATCGTGTTTTCATGCCCCAACATTGTCAAGCTCACCACCACAATTAGTGAAGCCACATCTCTCAACTCTTCCAAGGAAATACAACTATCATGAGCCCAAAGAGAGTATTAAACACAAAATAACCCACCTGTCATCCTCTTCTTCTCCTTGAATTGGTTGTTCTTCTGACTCCACAAAAGTTGATGATGCTGGTGGGGATGATATGCTGGCTTCGTCAATACTTTCTTGGGGATAATCACCTTGGAATTTCTCAAACTTGGCAGAAGTTCTTGAGTGAGTTAGAGCTCTGTGGAGTGAAATTCCAGTTGAACCACAAAGATTGGGGGAATAACAAGACCGGGAAAAGGGAGCTGTGGAGGGTATTTTGGGAACTGAGGCAGAGTAGCAGGAGTAAATGTTTGGGCATGAAGAGGCCATTGGAAGTGTCTGTGTATTGCTCAAATACCCTCCACCATTTTCTTCAAACTGCTACTGAAGAAGCTTGGTTGGGGGAGGAGATAAGTTGAGGAAAAATGATTCAGTGTAGAAGACTAAACACCACCACAATTAGTGAAGCCACTAAATCCTTGCCATATGGTGGGTCCTAATTGACGACCAATTTCCTGACCTCAGCCTCTAATTTTATTTACCCATTTTATTTAT
>CM029274.1:10619089-10682147 GCA_016920895.1 Vaccinium myrtillus
TTAAAATACTTGGTCAAAGTTGCAATGGTGACAAGCTGAGTTGTGAAACTGCCGATTAGCTATACTTTTTTTCCTTTTTTTTTTTGTCGTCTTATTATTTTGTTTTATTTTCTTTGCATAAAACACAATAAATAAAATAAGAAATAAACCTCCTGATGATCTCAAAAATGAAAACGCATGGATTGAGACTAGAATCTACAGCTTGGGGCGTGGAACCACAACAAAAGAAAAGGTAGAGATTGATGCTTTGCCGCAGGTTGCAATTGTAGTTTGTTCAGCGGCGATTTTGGCATGGGTGACCGCGAAGATGTGATGCAAAAGATACGGAAAATTGATGGAACTTGATTTCTTTGCAGACTTGAGATCCATGGTTGATAAAAGAAGTGAGTAGAGAAATAGCAAACAAGATCGTTGTTTGCTGTAATACCAATTTGATGTAGAACAAGTAACAAACCCCAGGTATCCCTGTACCTAACGGCCCGTTTGGCTGGTGGATTTGATTTTGGGTGGATTTGTAATGAGGGCGGATTTGAGGGTGGATTTGTAATGAGGGTGGATTTGTAATGAGGGTGGGCCCACCTCTTAAAAAGGGTGGATTTGTAATGAGGTGTTTGGTTGGTATTTTGAGAAGGGGGATTTGGAGGGTGGATATGATAGGATTGAATGGAAAATGACGGAATTGCCCCCACTTTGGTATTTTAATAAAAGAAACCGATTAATGTAATTAAAAATAGAATAAATACAAACTAATTAAAAATAATTGCACCGAAATACATACAAATAAATAAACAATATTTTGACTAAAAAAAAATTCGGATATTTTTTTTTAATAAGGGAAACAAATGTAGTAATTATTTAATAATACAAAAAAGGAGGAAAATGTTAATAATATATATAATTTTTTTTGGGTTGAATGGAGAGTAAATGGTGTATGGTTGATGAATGTTTGGTGGCTTGGTAGATATGTTAAAGAATGGTGGGTTTGTATTTGAATGGTTGTTAAAAATTTCCTATAAATACCAAACATTAGTCATTTGGTTATTTACTTGGTATTTTTCTTAAAAAGAAGTGTTATATTTGTACAAATTTCCTTGATTTCAATGGCACGCCGGGCTTGGAGCGAGATTGAGGAGCAAACTTTGCTCCAATACCTTACGACCCTTGTTGATGAGGGTGTTTGGCAAGGTGATTTTGGCTTTCGTCCATCATATTCGGAAGTGTTACAAAATCTGATGCAAGGTTGTTTCCCTGAAAATGGTATTACAAAAATTCATATTGAAGCTAAGATTAAGGGTTGGGCACGGACCTATCGCTTTGTTAATCAGCTACTTCAAAGTGATGGATTTGAATGGGATGAAAGTGAAAACAGATTGTGGCAAAATCAAAACATAATACAGGTGCAAACAAATTTTAGGGCTCAGATTATGGCATAAATATTATGTAACCCACAAACTCGTACAAATTCGGGCATAAATGCAATCTCCGACTAGGGAAACATGAAATCCCTCACAAATCATTTGACCCCCATAAATTAGGGCATAACCAATCTCTTTCAAATCCACCAACCAATCTGCCAAATTAGGGCAACTTATTCATAAACTTAACCAATAAATTAGGGCAACATGTCTCTTTACTTTGAAGTTTATTTATGAACAGGTTTTAGTGTGTGCAAACTCTAAAACAACGAAATCGTCACTGAAAATCAACCCATCGAGTTTTCCCACAATTTATGGCCACATGAAAGAAAATCGTAACTACAAACCAACACATTAGGGCAGATTATACCTCCATTTCAACCCAGAAACTAGGGAAACAGGAAAGATTCACTGGAAACCCACAAATTAGGGCAAAATCAACCAAAATCGTCACTGGAAACCAAATCAATAGGTCACTATATGGATATCGATTTGAACCCGAATTCAGGGAAACATGAAACAATTACTGGAAACCGACAAATTAGGGCAAAATTTGGGTCGCTTTGAACCCATCAACACAAGATGGTTGAGATCGAACTACGACACAAGCATAAACATTGAAACTCACAACTAAATCATCACTGGAAACCACCAAATTACGGCAAAAATCTGTTCAAAAATTAATAACCATACCAGATCGAACTCGTGTGAAGCATTTTTACCTCAAATGGTGGAGATCGAACTCGATGCAGATCGAAAATGGAGTCACAAGGACAAACCAGTGACTGCCTTTTCTTCTCCCTTCTCCTCAGTTGAAAACCCTAGCAAATGATACACGATCGAGATACTACACAGAAGAAGAGGAGAGGGTGGATTTGGAGGGGCAAGATGGTAACAAAATCGCCCGGATTAGCTAACGACAGGGATGAGGTTGTCGTTAGCAAATCCACCCGCAGGTGGATTACTTCTCCCAACAGTAAACAAATCCGGGTGGGAAGATTTGTTGCCAAACACCGGAGATGGGTGGGACCGGGATATGTAAGGGGGGTGCTTGGCTAATCCCCCCTCAAATCCACCAGCCAAACAGCTCTAAGGGTGAATTGGAATCCTTGGGTCAATTCTAAAGACATTTTTTTAATTCATTCAATCAATATCTCAAACAATATACGAGAGTCCCCATATATAGGCTCCCAAAACGTAATACATGGAATGAAATCCCTAAACATGGAAACAACCAACCAATCAAATAAAATCCCTAAACATGGAAACAACTAACCAAATCAAATAAAATCTCTAATCAACTAATACATCTAAACTTGGAAACTAGATAAATACTAATGACAAAATCTCTAATAGAGTCCACTAATATCATCATCCAACCACAAGGACATGGGTTGGGCTATGTTGCAGTGCCGACACTTGTAGACCTACGTGAAATGGGCCTAGGCTCTGTGTCCGCACAAGTCAACGACCCAAAAGGCTTTTCCTACAAGACCACATGGTTGACTGGTTGACTGGGGAGTCAGTCAACCATCCAGCAGGCTTTTCTCTTCCTTCCATTTCTTTCCCTAAATTATATACACGCACTAACGGTGTTGTATAGAAGAAAAGGTTCTAACATATTCCAGAATACTCTCTCCGTCCCATTTTGATAGTCCCATATCTATTTCGGGACGTCCCAAATTACATGTCCACTTTCGAAAATCATCCATAGGAATTTTGTGAAAATACAAATTTTCCCTTACGTAATTAAATTAGTACCACTCCAATCATATTTGAAAAGTTAAGGACATAATTGGAAAGTAGGGTTCTTTTTTTATGTAGGCTTTATGTCTCCCTAAAAGGTTAGAATCCAAAATGGGACTATCAAAATGGGATGTAGGGAGTATAATACACCTGAAGAAATCCTCTCCTCTCTCACTTCGACCGATGGTACTTCCTCTCTTTCACTCCTACATCATTTTCGTTAAAATGAAAGCTAGGGCTTTGAATTTTTTTTGATTTGTATCATAAATTTTGTGTGTTTGAAGATTTATAATCTAGGTATAGATGTAATGTTGGTTGCTTAGTTTTTGTTAAATCAATGTTCTTCAAAAATAAGGTTTTTAGGTTCCGATTTCTATTTTGATTGTGAGGAGTTTCACCACATATTGTTCTTGCTCTGTTTGTCGTATGTGACTAGTGGATGTCCATGCGTAAATGGACATTGAAATATAATGCAGTCCCAAATATAAGGTATCCGTGAAATGGTAATTTTTTTAACGGTGACCAAATTAACTTTAAGCGAAATGGTTGCCGACCAAATTTTTTTTTTTGACGGTGATGAAAAATTTCCTACAGCTGAATGACGATAAAAAAATTTTAACAGTTAATGGTTGACCAACTAAAAAAAAAAACGGGTGGTCAACTAAAAAACTGGCTGACCGTCGGCAATGTTTGTCGACTAAAAAAATGGTCAGCTAATGCAACAACGCATTTTTTTAACTGAAAATGGTTCGTCGACTAAAATTTTTTGTTGAGTACAAGATAAAATTTTCCGACTAAATTTTCTTCACCGGTAAAAAAAAAAAATTGGTACTAAAAAAATTTTGGGCACCATTACAAAATTTTATTCAGCGAAATGGTTTGTCTTTTACCGCTAATTTTTTATTTAGTCAGCAAAAGGTCAATTTTTAGCGACTAAAGTATTTTAGTCGCCAAATTTAATAGGCAATTGTGTTTTTTTCCTAGTATTGGTTCTTAATCACGACTCCCATACCTGTCAAATGTAATCTAAACAAGGGGTATTTGCACTTATACCCCTTGTACTTTGCCCGATTTGCAGACACACCCCCTAAACTCCATTTTTAGGCACTTACACCCCTTGTACTTTCGACTAAAGTGCAACTATTAAGAAATTCGGTAAGATTGACCAAAAAAGTGAAAGGAGAGAGTTTTTCCTCCAAAACGACCTCTATAATGCCCAAAATACCCCTGAAAGCCATTTATGAGGCTTATGAACATCTATTTCACAAAAACAAAGCATGCAAACCCCCTCAACCCATAACCCACTCTCTCTTCCCGCTCAAACATTGCTAAAAAATAAAACAAAAAATGTGTTTGTACACATGCGTTAAATTTGTCAGCTAACTAAAAAAATTTCAAACATTCACCCTTTTATATCCCTTCGAATATCTCAATAATGTCATTACCCAAAAAAAAACCTCAATAATGGTCATGTGTTTTTCCTTTACAACTGAACCAAAAATCATACATATAGATACACCTCACTATTATATAAATAACCAAGTAACAATATCTCTAACATATAAAAAAACAAATCTCAGTAATGTCAAAAAAAAAGAAACAAGTATTTTATATATATACACCGGTAGTATGTATACATCGAAGGAGAAGGAACAGATGCATACCCCGTAAATCATCTACAGCGTTGATCGGAATGGAAGATCGCCATCGGAACTCATTGTTGGAGGAGATCGCCATTGATCAGAATCGCAAATCATCTTCGTTTGTAACTAAGGAATGAAAAATTACTCCGTTGCTCCTCATGAACAGAGTCCCAGCGTTGATACCGAATCTGCTACAGTAGTGATTTTGGGTCTACTTTTCTACTTTGCCTAATTTTAAACATATAGAGAATTTGTTGGTGTGTACCTATACAATATTTATGGATACACCTCACTTCAGACCTATTACGCCCAAATTTCAGCCCCTTTTTTTGCCGCCGTCGTCATGGAAGAGGTGTTGTAGACACCGGACAAGGAGAGTTCGAGGTCACTGAACTCGCAGAAGATCGACTTCGCTTGAAACTCAGATCGTAAAACCCAGATTGGATGGGTCACCGTGAAACCCATATCGTGGTCGATCGTGAAACGCAAATCCAAAACCCAAATCGTCGTCGATCGCGTTACCCCAACTTATCTTGAGCCTGCTGTTGAACCCAGAAGCCTCTCAGAGCTTCTTCCCTACGGAGAGAAGATGGAAGGGGGAAAAAAAAAAACAAAAGGGGTCCTAGTAAACGGGTTCGAGATTTGTTTTAGGGTTAGGGTAGTAAATGGGCATTTAAGACTTTTCAGTTGGTTCCATTAACGTCATCCACATTTGCACTTTAGTCGAAAGTACAAGGCGTGTAAGTGCTTAAAAATGGAGTTTAAGGGGTGTGTCTGCAAATCAGGCAAAGTACAGGGGGTGTAAGTGCAAATACCCGTCTAAACAAAGCATCAAGTATAATTTTTAGCTGCTTTCATAAAAGAAAATATTTAAATAAGGGTATAATGCCTAAAAAGTAAAGAGAAAGAGGGTAGATATATTACGAGAATATACTATGTATCTCTTTGGAAGGAAATAATATGACAGCTACAATCTTAGCGTGATAATTTGATTGGACGGCCATGGATGCTATTTTTATGGATGCTACTTTGTTTATATATATGCCTAGACATTTTTCGCCAAAACCGCTCTATTTTATAATGTATATCATTATAGTTTTCACTCACTTTAAAATTACAAATGGAAGGGTTTGGTGATACCATCCCATGTGGCAATGTGTATGTTTTTTTGTCCAACAATTATATAGAAGCAAACATACATATAGCTCTCAATCTTGGTGATGCAAGGCTTTGTCATGCTCATGTATGCTAATGAATGCTACTACAGCTGTAATTTTTTTGGGTTCTCCAACAACAGCGGTGGCTGCACCAGGCAGCAGCGACTGTGGTCGAAAAAGGGATGGTGAGCTCCAACGGCGACAATATGATTCTTCTAATTTCCTCCAATCACATTCACAAACAGATCGGTGGTCTCCGACATCCCAGTTGTCATCTTTGCAGTTTTTTATTTTGTTGTTTTTCTTTTTTTGTTTGGACCTTTGGGTCCTTCGTTGTATATATCTGTTGTTTCTAGGCCTATGGGCAGCGCAATTTGTTTCTGGTTTTATTAAAATAAGTTGGGTTTTTTTCAATTAAAAAAAAAACAGAGAAGTACTATAGAAGGCCATGTTTATTGCTGCCAGATTTTACAACAATAAAGAATATGCAACAAGTATTTGTACTCTTTTCTGGGTAAAGATTGAAGCATACAACAAGTTCTTCACCACACAAACCACCTAATGAATGCCTGATTACATGTTGAGATAAATCTTCATCCCATCCCGGACATAAACAACATAAAATCTGTGCACGTAGCATTGCTTCAAACATTGTTGTCCTGTCAAATACGTTTCATAACCAACGAATGCAATTAATGCTTCAAACATTGTTCAACATATGTACGCATCTCTTTCTTTTCGTTTTCGAACGAATCAATGCTTCACCTTGCGTAAATTTGGAGGCTCAAGGGTAGGTGGTGTCCTTCCCGTGGGGAATTTCATATTCGATGTTTGGTGGTGAAGGTTCGGCGATGGCGATGGTGTTTTTGGAATCGCCCACACCACGTCAATATCCCACAAAATCTTCTCTTGCGTTCCCATCCGACGAGGAGTGTCATGAGTCACGGAATTCCTCCACGGCGGCAATCCCCCATTTGGCCGCAAAAAACTGCCCTTGTGTGACTTCAATCTGACCGAGAAGCCGTCTCTTACCGGCTCCCACTCGATGGACGAATCGGGGTTTTCCGGTAGAGTTTGGAGAACTTTTTTCCCTTTTGACCCCGGAAGAAGCGATGGCACCTTCGACGCCGTGAGATATTTCCCGTAATAACTTTTGAAGCGCAAATAGTTCGCCCCGCTTTCAACAAATTCGACGCTCCAAACTGCATTCTTCAATGAGCCATCACGGTCCAAGTACACCGATTCTTGGTCGTCCTCTGCCACCAAATACTTGTCTCTGTAGCTTAATTTTACCGTAATCGCTTTTTTGAAAAGTTCCATCCTTCCGGCCTATTTTCTCGACAAATGAATGGGGTTGGTAATTCGTCGGCGCAAATTTAGCTTTGTCTTCTCCAACAAATTTGGAAGCCTGAAAATCCAAAAAAGCCCGTGATGAATTCGAACTTGATTACCAATCAATAAATTGGAATCAAAACACAACAAAATCACGGAAAGATAAAGGACGTGCGAAAAGTTTAATTTCGATTTACCTCAACGTAAAATGAACAAAACAATCAACAAGGTGAGAGAGAAGCGGGAGGGGGAAATCGGTAGGCTAGAAATTGGCTTACTTAGGTTGGCTTCGATCCTCAGTTATTTTGATTTGAATTTGGTTGCAACAGAACCATCAATATTTATAAATGGGGTTTTACTAAATTTACGATTGACAGCAAAATTAAATTGGTATGTTATTACCTGGATATGTAAATGGGGTTTTACTAAATTTACGATTGACAGCAAATAAAATTGGTATGATATTACCTGGATACGTCTGTTTAGCTAAAATTGGGAATTAGGCTGATCATATTTAGCATTGGATTTGAGGGCCTGAGCTGGCTAATGGCTATCAAGTTTGACCATCTCTTTGGAATAGAAATTTCGTCCTTCGGTCTGTTTGATAAGGAAGAAAAAGATGACAGAAAAATGAAAATGATACAAACTATGATGAATTATTTTTAGAAATTAAAATCCTGTCGCATAGTTTGGCTACATTGAAAGTCACAAGAAAATATATGTATTCACCTAAATTAATTGAAATATAACAACTTTCTTAATGTGTGGGCCTGAATAACTCAAGGAAATAGGCCAAGTCCATTTCAGCATGTGGGCCGAAGGGCCCAGTTACTATCGAACAAAGATACAGCCCAATTGGGATTACCCCAGGCCTGGTTCCTGAAGGGCCATCAAGCCCGAAAGTCTTCCCGAGCAGCTAGGCCCATTACCCGAGTGGGTCGGGTACTGGTATAACCTGAGCAACCCGAATGGGAGTGGTTCGGGTCATTCGAGCAACTTAAATTCAACAAGAGGTCACGAGAAACTCCGTTGTAACAGAATGGACATGTGTCATGACTCGATTGGGTACATGTGCTAGCGTAATGATACTCGATTACGTATGTGGTGATGTCACCCGAAGCGGTTATCGCGCGTAGAACACACGGGCCTTGAGAATCAAGCCAAACCCTACCTATAAATACAAAGCAAGGTCACGCAAAAGAGGTACACACTCACTTCATCCCTCTCAAATTACCCTAGATCTGAGTTTCTGTTTTTTCTTCTTCGAGTTACTGACTTGATCGTCGGAGTACCATTCCGGACTCCACGGTCCGGGTTGGTGCTAACAAGTTTGCTCAGTGTGCAGGAGCAAAGCTCGTGATAGAGAAGAAACTACACCCTTGACATCTTTCCTGTAGGAGTGACAGAGAAAATTTCATCCACCACACTTAATTATAAGTAAATGAAAAGAGAGGATAAATTGGCAATCCCTTTTAAAGATAAATAACCTCACTGAGAAATTTTTAATTTCATTGGGTTTTTTTACAAAGAAAAAACAACAACCTCATATGCATTAATGGGTTGTGCATGATTCTTTAGTTTTTTGCATTTTCTCTCATTTTCTGCATCGATCAAACACAAAACAAGTTGATATTTTTGTCTCTTTCTGACATCTTCTAGCATTCTCTTGTTATCAAACAGGCCCTTATAAGAAAGGCCTACTACTGCCTAGAGAGCTTCTCTCTCTAAAAGTTAAAATACCCTAGGGTTTATCCCTCTTTTCCTGCTAGCAGCCCCTCCACCCTATCCGGGCTTCTCCCAACCCTTTCCTCCCTTGTTCTTCTCCCCCTTTTCTCCCCTCTTCCACCTCCAGATCTCTCACCCCTCCATTTCTTCTCCATTTTTTTTGTGATTTTTTGAAGGGTGGGGATGTCGCCTTTTCACCCGACCCCTCCTCCCCACCCTTTGCCGAACACCCACCATCTACCCATGGCCGGACTCGTCGCCTTTTCTTCTCACTCCCACCGCCTCAGGCCAGATCCGCATCCTCTATCCTCCGTTATCTCCGCCTCCCTCCTCCGTCATCCCCCTCCTACTGCCACAGCCCTCAGCCACAACCTCCCTCCTCGATCTATTACCTCCATCTACTCTCCGATCCTTACCTCTCGGGTGTTTTTGGAACCGACAATGGGTAGATCTTGGGTGTTACTTCCTAGTCCCTCCTCCAGTTAATATAGCTCTCTGATGCCATGGGCGGCGGCTATGGAAGCTTGTTTTGTCCGGGGAAGTGACTAATCATTGAACTCGGTAGAACTCAGTGCGAGGCGTTTGGAACTCGGTGCGAGGCGTTTGGAACTCGGTGGGACGACTCAGTGGATCTCGGAAGCGTACCAGTTCTTTTGGATTTCTGTATTCAGTGGATCTTGTTGCAACTTGGTGGTACTCAGTGGGTCTTGGTTGTACCAGTTCTTTTGGGTTTTGATTAGTTACTTTTTGAGTTGGTTTTTCTGGTTTTTGTTCCTGATTACTTTGCGCTGTATTGATTTTGGATTGAGCTGAGAATCGTTTGTCATTCTCTACCATTGCCATTTGAATCGGATTCATCATTCCGTCCCTTAGGTGTCAGGTCTGCTTCGGCAGGTGTGTCTACGAGTCAGTGGCCTAGTCAGCCTAGTGCCATTCTCTTTTCACTTGTCAGTGGTTGGGGCTTCATTCCAATCTTTCGTTGTAATTGATGCCGGATGGCGTTTGTATGATATCTTGACTTATTTTAAAAAAAAAAAAAGAGGCCCTTATATCGTTCTAATCTCTAGCCTTGTTTAGGTATATATTCATCCTAGTTGTTGTTACAAGTTATGTTGCACTTAAAGTAATTACTACTCACTCTGTCCCTTTTTAAATGTTTTGTTTCATCAATTGAAATTGTTAAAGAGACATAATCATTAGATTCATTACATTTTTCATACCAACTTTTATCTCCACTTAACACCTCTCACATTAACTTTTAGCTCCACTTTTATCTATTAACTTTCCAAAAGTGCAAAATAATAATTGTACAAAATTTTACCCATTAACTTTTCAAAATACACACTTAGCAAGGGACAGTCCAAAATTAAATACCCTACATTTATTTGGAGACGGAAGTAGTATACAATAATAAGCGGAAAAATTGGACACTCATACAATTACAGAATGAAAAATATAACCAATAACTTCTGTTGGTACTAGATTCACAATTAGTAGAGGAAAATGATCCAGACACCCCCGATAAACAGGGGAAAAAAAAAAGAGAGATAAAAATGCCTCAGTTGGACAGAAACTAGGGAAAGTGTTTGGTCTATGAAGTCTCACTTGGACAGAAACTAGGGAAAGTGTTTGGTCTATGAAAAGATTACATAAAAATGCACATGAAAAGTACATCCGATGGGTGAGATTCACACAGTGCATCCGACGGGTGAGATCCACCTGTCGGATGCACTTTCATGTGCATTTTCATGTTATCTTTTCATGTTATCTTTTCAGGGACTATACCATACCTCCAGAAACTATTTTAAACCTCTGTTCAGTCCAAAATCACCGCGTTTTCCGTAGCCCGACTTTAGCCTACAACTGGTTTCAACCCAACCCGTTCCTTTAAACTTCTCTAGCCCAAAAATATTCTTTCTACTTGTCTATGTTATTTGGGCTGTTGACAGGCCGATCAAGAATTGAGATCATAATTCCGACGAGGCCAGGCCCAAACCCGAAAATTTTACTTTACTAGAACCTTTTTACTAATGGGCCTAAATGTGATAGACATTTGTATTGTACAAATAGAAATGCTACAAACAGTAATTAATATATATAAACCACACAAAATTATTTTAGTGCCTGCAACATTGATTATTGTACAAAACTTCACTCAGTATGTGCACTTAAAAAGAAACACATAAATGTATGTAGTAATCAAACTCTTCCTTTAAAAATTTATAACAAGTTCAAATATTTGGTTTGGTCGAAAAAACGGAAAAGTTTTTTCCTGCATTGAGGTCTCATTTGTTTTTCGAGATATGAACATCAGGTTGGACTATAGATTTAAGGATATTGCATAACGGGTTCAATATTTTTAACTGAAATTAAACACCTATCATATACCGTGTATGGTATCAATATACAGCAATTGGGTGAATTCATATATCATTGTATTCACAACTAATCTCGTCATACAAATTTATAGGGTTCAAATTATTCACTCACCTTTAAAAATGGTGAACATTACCCACCGTATTGCGGTCCTATTTTGATGATAGCAAGATTCACTGTTAGAACATCATATTTTAACTCTTTATGCAAATAATCAGCACAATCGGATATCATTAAGTATAAAATCACCCAATTTTTGATATCGATATGTGATTTAAACAAGCAGCTATTGATATCCGATAGCGCTAATTATTTACATCGTTGGTTAAAAGATTGTGTTCTAAGAGATGAATTGTTTCGATCATCGAAATAGGATCTGGAACATGGTGAGTAATGTTCACCCACTTTCAAAGGTGGGTGAACAAAATTGAACTTGAATTAAGGGCCAATTGCTATAAGGTCTACTATAGCTATTTTCTAACACTTGTAGTCCACAATCCACATAACTTTTTCCTAACATATCTAGTCCACTCACGCATCCAAAATACAACAATACCCCTCACTTACATGTAAGGTACGCCGGGGCCAGAAAAAGCAATGGCTCCGGAAAAGTTACTGGTGCTGAAAAAATCACCAGGAAATTTTGCCGGAAAATTTCACCAACACCGAAAAAGTCGCCAGAAAATTGGACTTTTCCAGGAAAGTCGCGGGCACAGATATCAGATATGGTTAACTAGAAGATGTGGTAATCTGCGTTGGCAACTTTTCCAATTTGATCCCTATGGCAACTGGCCCCATATTTGGAATCACAAGATGTGGTTATCTGGGCTCACAAAATGTGGTTATTTGCACCGGCGACTTTTTTAATCTGATCCCTGTAGTAGCTGGCCCCATATCCAGAATCACAAGATGTGGTTATTTGCGCCGATGACTTTTCCCATCTGATCCCTATAGCAATTGGGCCCATATCTAGAATCACAAGATGTGGTTATCTTTACTATATCTTTTTTTAAAGCCTACTTGGAATCAGATGTGGTTATCTAGACTCACAAGAGGTACTTATCTGGTCTCACAAGATGTGGTTATCTGCGTCGGCGACTTTTCCAGCGTTGGCGAACTTTTCTGATGAGACTATATTATGTATTAAATTTAATGTGAGAGTATGTCACACCCCAAAATGAGAAGTGACCGGCCGTGAACCACGAGGCCTCAACTCGTGAAACACGCAGCCTAAAATAAAATATGGTCATCGGACATCAAGTTACCCATTTTATTTATTTATTTATTTATCAAACCAACCATGGCCAAATAGGTCCCAAATCAAATCCATGGGGCACAACCATCCCGTAAACCATAATGATAAGAATATATCACCAATAGAAAAAGGATTTTCGATTTCGATTAAAAGGTTTAGCAAAATGCGGAAGCGTTAATAAAATTTCAAAACTAAAATGCATTATCCTATGGAGGTTGACACAATAAATCCCCAAGACGCCGCCAAGAGTCCTCACCTATCGACTTTATTTGCCTGAAAATGATGTTGGAATAAATCCGTCAGCTGACAAGCTCAGTGAACAGTAAAGCATGTATATTAAATAAATTTTTAAAACAGAGATAAAAATAGATTTCCAAGTAAACATAACTTGGCATTCACGATGTACCATAAAACAATAGTAAATCTTAATGGTGATCACAAAATGATATCCAATAACAATGGGGAACCACAACCAAAAAGTACCATGGCCAACAATATAATTATCTCAAGATTGGATCAAATATCGAACTTAGAGTCACCAGGTGTTGGCAAACCATGGTACTCTTCCCTAAGTCGATCTGGCGAAAAGACAGCCGTTGAGCAAAAGGGTCACCGGCCTAACCCGGGTCTCTTCCCTAATGGCTAGGGTCACCTAGACAAAGGAATAATTTCCCTGGACTTCCAATAATAAAAGTTCCCAATAATATCCATAAAGTTCTCACCAAAAAGAACACTTTTTATCGCGTGCCAATTTAAAGAACCAAATAAAAATAATTCGATTTATCAAATAACAATTCTAATCTCTTTTTTTTTAAAGAATAATTTAAGGGACACGGGGAAGTTTCAAAAGTATGTAGCACACTTAACCACTCACCTGAGTCCAAAGTGTTGCAACCCGAATACACAAATAAAGGCTTAACCTGTACAAGAAAAATAGAGCACACTAATAACTAATTACAAAAGCAAAACTAAAAATTAGTGCCTAAGCTAAGAGTACTATTAGCTATTAAAATACCCAAACAAAATCCAATCCTAAATCAGAGGACCTTTCATTAACAACCCATATCCCAAATATCACACCCCACTGCCACGCACTACCAATTTCCTTAACCACAAACTACAATTTCCACTTCAACCCCAATATTTCGTGCTTTGCTTTAAACCCATGGAAAACTACAAACTAAATGTTATTGGCCCATGAACTTCTCAACCATCACTTAAACCAAACAAAGTACTCTCATGATGTCTGACAACCATGAAATCGACACACAATGCATTACCCCAACACCACCACCACAATCAAACACCATTTTCTCTCTCTCTCTCTCTCTCTCTCACACACACACACAACAAAATAACCCAAAAACACAATATTCTAATTTCATATTCGTGATTGCTGAAGGGAGAGAAGGAAGAAAACAAAGGAAGAGAAAGAAGAACAAGCTACCAAAACACCAACTAGTGGAACATCCGACCTTCGGCTCCTCTCTCTCTCAAACTGATTAATACTAACCCTAGGCAGTAACTAGTAAATTATCTATTTATAGGCGAAACTCTATAAACTGCCTACTAACAAAATATCCCTAATTTGTAGCTAACCAACTTAATCAGATTAACGTGAAAAACTAATTTACTCAATAGATATTTTGAGTAATTTAACCTAATTCTCTAATATTACACAAAATGCTAGCTTATATATATGATAGCACCAATTGTACTTGTAGTGTGCCCCAAAATAATTTTATTAGCCCGATCATAAAAGCTAAATTTTAATGCGAAATTAATTATTAGGAAAATAAAATGTAGGGCGTCACAGAGTATATTTGTCTACTAAAAATGGAGAGTGGACTTTATACCTTAGAAAATGAAAAAAATGAATTAGAGGTGTTATGGAAATATGAGGCGGACTAAACATGTTACAACGAGCTATAATGGACCTTAGAGAGCGATTCTTAATTGTTTCGATCATCGAAATAAGACTGGGAACATGGTGAGTAATGTTCACCCTCTTTCCAAGGTGGGTGAATAAAATTGAACTTGAATTAATGTCCCCCTAATAAAAACATCCCATGTAAAAATTCACCTAATTAGTATATTGGTATTTCATTGCTTGCAATTTTGAATTCATTAAATTATCAAGATTTAGTAAAGCATAATCGGGTTATATAAATTCCATTTTGCTTTTGACGTTGTCTTGTTTTTTTTTTTTTTTTCTTTCCCTAAAAACGTAGTGAATCTTTTTCAAAATCTTTTATGTGAGCTTCTTCTGATCTGGAGCCTAGCACTTAGCACCAAGTTACCAACCAACCTGTGAGTGGCCGAGAGGCACTCAAAAGTTTGGATGGGCTGAGATTGCAGAGTGCAGATCATCTAGTGCTGAGATTTTAGATTACGGCCCGAAATTTTTAACTTTGATATTTTCTTGTTTATTAGATTTAAAAAAAGTGAAACAAAAATATGTGTGGACGCCCCCTCCGAAGGATCTCGATCGATTCGGAGTCGCCACCTGGGTTTTAGCGGATTGTCCCCGAGGAACCGAACTCGATTGACTCGTGCCTCATTCAATGGATAAGGGTTACTGGCCCGTCATCATAATACTATCTTAGGTTCGGGAGCTCAGTTACGAGAGGGGAAGGGTTTTACGGCACCCCCCTCGCCCGGTTCGAAGACCAGTCTCTACTTGATTTTTGTGGGATTGTACAAGAAATGTATGCAACTCAACTTTGAACAAGTACGGGTAATGGGGAATGGGAGCCACATAATGATGATGAACACAATAGTGGATTATGGTGTATGCATGTGCGTTGTGATCTACATGAATGATGGTGGTTGTGAATAAATATGAACTATGGATGACAATAAGCAGCAGGAGAGTGACATTAGTATACATTAAAACAGAGACTACAAACTGGAAATAACATGAACAACACAGAAAACAGGCTAAACCAATCTGATCCATCGACAGGAGCTTGAGCGCTCAAGGTTTGGGTTCGAGCGCTCAATCCCCTCTCACCCACACATGCTTATGATGCTTCTGATGATTCTGGTTTGATGAAAACAAGACTTAATCCTCATTATTTGTTTAGAAAAAACATTTGAATCACTGAACAAAATGACATAATCATACGATCATGGGTTTAAAACTAATTCATGGACCAAAATGAGGCAATCAGTAGAGAATGAATGGAGGCTCAATGCTTTGAAACTTTGCAGAATACTCAAAATGCAAAGAACAAGCTGAAATAAGAGAATGATTTGATTGGCCTAGAAGACAGTTTGAGCGCTCAAAGGGATGCATTGAGCGCTCAAGCCATCTACTGGATTTGAGTGATTCTGCAGCATGTTGTCCTCATCTGGACCACAAATTAGTTCAACATGATATATGATGATGCATAATGTATTGAAATTTCACCAACATGAATAAAATAAACTTGAGGTGTCCATATGAGTGGAGAATAAGCATTAGACCACACATAAGCATGATTAGAGTGAGAGAGGGAGAAGAGATTAGGTTGGCCTAGCCAAACATCAACACACACACACCTCGATATTAGGTTGGCTTAGCCAAACATCAACACACACACACACCTCGATATTAGGTTGGCTTAGCCAAACATCAACACACACACACACGTCGAGATTAGGTTGGCTTAGCCAAACATCAACACACACGCACTGCATAAACTGAAAACAAAACACAAAACTAAAAGCAAACAAGATTGAAATGCCAAAGCTGAGCCAGGCTTGAGCGCTCGTAGCCCTAGCATTGAGCGCTAAAGCCCCATTCAACGGCTCTGAGTTTCTGTGATTTCTGATCATTCCTTGATGTTGGTGTGAACTTGAAACCTTCTGATCACTGTTAAAAAGAGTGAGATACACTGCTTACTTCATGAAATGGGGGCATCCATGGCTTAATGATGATGAAACATCACTTTTATGGCTTTTGGGTTCATTGATCGATGATCAAAGGCAAAATAAATTGATTTGAAGGTTGTTGAACCAACAAATAGCCACAAGGGTGATATTATCAGGATAAAACATGATCAGAAGCCATAAAAACACAAAGAGTGTTCAAACGGCTTGAGCGCTCATGGTCTTAGCATTGAGCGCTCGAGCAGTTTGAAGCTGGGGTTTTCAAAAAAATGTTTTCTTGCATATCTAAGACCTTGTGAGTCCATTAGAGGTATAGGGGACCTCCATGAACCCACTGGTCTCCCTCAGGAGTACCAACCCGTAACTTTCACATGGATTTCTACCTTTTGATTTTGATTGGGGCTTGAACTCGGGATTTTGATGGATGATGGGATTATGGTTGTGCTTACAAGGGTAATGTGGGTTGTTTTGGGCAGATTATGATAGGTGTGTAGTGGCTTGAGCTGATTTTGAGTAGATGAAGATGTATTCTAGTGAGAGGTTTTAATGATCAAGTGGGTTTTTGATAGGTAGAAGTGGACTAAGCTTAAAGTAATGGATGAAAAATGGGTTGATGGTTGCTGGAAATGTAGTTTTTAGAGAGAAGGAGTGATAGCTCAGAATATGAGAGTGTGTCTAACCTCTCTAAATGGTGTAGAAGGGTGGCTTTTATAGAGTGAAATAGGGGGGAAGTGGGTTTATTTGAAGTGGGGGGTCTAATGAAATAATATAGGCTCACCCTAGGGTCTATTGCACTCATTTGAGCAGCAGAAAAATGGCTGGGTGGCTGCCATTCAGTTGGAATCTCATCATTAGATGCTCTGCCCCCGACAGACTGGACAGAGCTTGAGCGCTCAAACAGGGGGTTTGAGCGCTCAAACCCCTTTGAGCACAGTGGTTGGTTCTTGTTTATTTTGGTGTTTTGAAGGATATTTTGGTCATTTGGGTTGGTCTAGGTTATTTAGGAATGGTTTAGGGTGATTTGTGGCGATTTGGGACAAGTTCAAGCCTTTCTCTCAACCCTAAGGTATTCACGAGTGGTTTTCTCATCATCGGGAGTGCTTGGCAAGTATCCCGGGTCAAAATCGGGGTGTCTACAATATGCATTTTCTTAATAATGATAAAATAGGATCACGCAGACTCCAACTATAATCCATTAACACATTATATAACAGTGAGGTGGGTGTTTGGATGACTGAAATCTTGAGTAGGAATGGTAATATGATTACTGGGAATCAAATTCACAAGAATTGGATACTAAGAGTAATTTCATTTCGGTGTTTGGATTAATTCAATAATCTTACGCAGGAAACAATTATTTTGAAAATTTATTGATTCAGTAATCTAAGTTTCTCATGGAATAAGGAAGAGATTAGATTCCCACTCAGCTTGGGAATGTGATTGCTGGTTGAATATGTCATTAAGAAGCACATTCATATTCTTATTTCTTCCAAATGTCAGAATCATAGAAGCATGGTATCATATTCTTGTTCCTATCTCTTTCAAACTTTAGAATCATAGAAAAAAAATATATCACATTTCCATTTTCCTTCAAGATTGGTAGTCCAAGGAGTTCATTTTCAAACCAAACAAGGGATTATGAATCCAACCCCATGGCAATCATACTTTTCAAACATTACCTTATACATTAATTTATCAACTATAAGGTCAGAAATTTCGAGTTGGGCAATATGCTTTTTGTAGTCATTATGTTAAATCAACTTCAAAATGCCTAGTGTAGTGGGCCGAAATATAGCAGTTCATATGGAGCTCAGTGGACGAGCCAAGAAGGATCAGAGCCCAAACAGAGCATCCAAGCCCAGCGGAAGAACTAAATGCGATGGGTCGTCCGAGACGGGCCCATCTGAGACGAACCGGTATCTCGAGCGAGATAAGCCGTGATTAGGACGAGTCATCCGAGACGGACAATTTCCGAGATGGCTCGGAAGGAAGTCTGAGATATCGAGGATGTCATATGTGACGTTATTCGAGGCAGTTAATGTTCGTAACAGACTTGGGAAGGCACATGTGCATGCTACAACTGTCCCTACGTCAGCATGACGGTATTCGAGCAGTTACGCTACTTGTAAGAGCCTTTTTGGAGGACGCGTGCATGCAATGATCACAGATCTGACTCGTGATGTTTGGTGACGTCATCTGAGCCAGATTACGGATTTACCCCTGTACTTGGGGAGCCAATAAATACGAAGTGAAGGAACCCTAAAGAGGTACACAACACTTACTCTCTCTACTTATAACTTCTCTGGTGCTCCATCTCTCATGATCACTCACTAGACCGTCGGAGTGCCTTCCCTGGCCACATTCCGGCCAGGTTTGGCACTAAAGTCGGGTGCTACGTCGTGTGCAGGCGTGCCAAGAGAAGTTCACTCGTCGCTCACAAGTGTCAAGAGTCGTTCAAGAGGTTCATCTAGAAATTCAGGGCACCACACCTAGGATATGTCTTTCTCATGTATGGGACCACATAACCTAGAATATTATCCTTGATCAATTGTGCAGTGTAATCTTGAAAATTCTTTAAGGTCAAAAAATGCATATTCATTGGTGCTCTAGAAATAGATAAAGTTCAAAATAGAGAAATAGACTTTCTGGTTTTCAAAGATTCTAGAAAGATCAGTGGGGACCACAGGGTGGTGCAACCTGATAACTAAAATGCTACTCCTCCGTACGATTTGTTTGTCCAATCTTGATTTTTTAACTTATTAAAGAAACCAAATCTTATCCATGGACATAATCTAATCCGTTAATTTTGAAATTGACATAATATGATCCATTAATTTTGAAATTGAAATTTGACATTAAGGAGAGTATGTTTAATTAAAAAAGAAGACAAACAAATCGGGACGGAGGGAGTACTATTATCTTCATACTCACGGGTTTAAGTCCAAGAGCCCGCTTCCCTACCATTAATAGGAAAAACATTAAAACTGATAAAGTTACTAATGACTTAAAAAATGGTAACTTTTCTTCACCTTAAAAAAAGAGTAAATTATGAAGTACATTACAAATATTTTGGGTAATTAAAAAGAAGTAAAATACTTCTATATTTCAAGATATAGAAAAATGAATAAATTTTAAAGTCATTGAGTAATATCTATAAGAAAAAAATATGATTTTTCATATTTCTATGGTAATGGTCTTTATTTGCGCTAGCACTGACCGTGATCGTCATTGATCGATCTGTGTTGAAATCGATCTACTTTTAAAAAATACAGACATGTATAATAAAAACGGGTTCAAAAGGGGCATTTAACTGTATTCAACCCGCTGATATGTAACTCCATCGGCATTGTTTTCCGACTTATATTCAACCCATTCATATTTAAACTGTGTCCGCATCAAACCATTGATTTACCACCTCTAAAAATTTGTACTATCACACTTTTCTTTTCTTTTTTGAAGAGCTTTGAGAAGATGTTACGTAACACCCATCCCTGGTCACACATTTTTCACATTATCGGACCATAATGTAAAAGGAATCATATACGAGAGAGAAAGGGAGAGAATATATATACATGTGGTCCGAGACTGGTGATCATTACATAGCAGCTTCGTTTGAACTTGTTTGATATTCGAATAAGTGCACGAAGTCTTCTTATTCCAAATTAACGACTTTTCAATGCCACCAGTAGTCCACCCATTTCATAAAAGGAAAACAAAAAAGTGGTCAATGAAATCACTCCTCGTCTAGAAGCCTGTCAACTGTCAAGCACTTTCCCAACATACCAACTAGGCAGTTACCTCACTTTGAGCATCTTCAGCCCTAACTCAATTTTTTACTTGGATTTGAGTAAAAAAAAAAAAGTAAAATCTCAATTTTTAATGTAAGCATGCATCTCCGGTCTTTTACGCAGATTTTCTAGAGTTCCGCTATCCACCCCGCTACGCCGCCCCATGCTACCGTCTTCTACTGCTAATCATGCTACATTCTCTTTTGTGACTCCTCCAACACCAACGCCACTACCGCCACTCATCACCACCGTCCACCACCACTGATCTGCGACTCCTTCAACGACTCCAGCAGATAACTAATAACCACCACACCACGACAAAGTCAATTAGAGACCTTCAAAGACCCTCGTTATGGCTTCGTCGAAACTTTTTCCACATTTTTCGACCACTGCCGTCAACTGAAAATAGTTGGTCGCCCACCATAAATGCGGCGACCACCGCAATCATCCACCCATCGCCCCCAAAATATAGAGGGTTGCAAATCTGAGTTTTTTGGATTTTTTTGGTTGTTTTTATTCAATTTATATTCTTGTTATTAATTTTGCATCATATTTTTGGTGATTATAGGTTCATCCCGATGAAAGAATCAGATTGGCTAAAATTATGGCTTTTACCCAAATATTTTGTGAAATATATATTTTTTCTTGTATATTTCACAAAATATTTAGGTAATTTTCATATTTTTTTATTTTTCCGAATCCTTACTTCGAGACAAACCTATAGATAACTGATAACCACCACACCACGACAAAGTCAATTGGAGATCTTCAAAGACCCTCGTTATGGCTTCATCGGAACTTTTTCCATCTTTTTCGACCACTGCCGTCAATGGGAAACAACTGATCGACCACCATAAAAATGCGGCGACGTCCATCGCCATCAACCACCAATTGCCACCAACCACCAATCGCCACCAAAATATAGAGGTTGCAAATCTGAGTTGGGTTTTGGTTCTCTCTTGTTTTGGTGAAAAAACAAATATAGGTTTCTTAATTTGGTATAGAAAAGGGTAAAGGATTTTAGAAGAGATTTCAGGGGTTTTACTTAAGGGGTTGTTTCAGTGCCATTTGCATGGATTTGTTGGTTTTGTCTTTATTCAATTTATATTCTGGTTATTAATTTTACGTCAAACTTTTGATGATTATAGGTTAATCTCTACGAGAGAATCGGAATTGGCTAAAATTATTGCTTTTACTCAAATATTTTGTGAAATATCCAAGAAAAAATATAGACAGCTTAACTTGTCTTTTTTTAATATTTTCCAAAAATATCCTGCTTAATCTGTCTTTTCTGAATATTTTATAAAATATTTGGGTAATTCTCATAATTTTTTTTTTCGAATCGTCACATCGAGAAGAAGCTATAATTACTAAAAATTTGACGCAAAATGATAAATGCAAAAAAATAAAGTGAATAAAGACAAAACTAAAAATTCCTTGAACCAATAGCACTAGAACATTAGATTTTGAATCAGAGTTTGGGTTTGAGTAAAAGACTCAAAATTCACATCTCAAAAAGTGACATTACCCTTGCTGAAGATAAAATTTACTGAAGATTCTCTGTACAAAATTTCGATACAAAGGATCTCTAATGAATAAAATTGGCCCGTTATTTTACAAGTAATTATTAAGAGATTTTGTGGCACCGCCATGAGGTGTCTTGATACTCTCATCCAACACATGTTTATGTGGGATTCACCATCATCCTCTACCGCTAACCAAGCCACTTTCTCTTCTGCGACCCCTCAAACGCCAATGCCAACACGGCCGCTCATCACCACCGTCCACCACCGCTGGTCTGCAACACCCTGGGGGAGAAGAGGATGGAATAAGGATGGGACCGTGATAAGTTACGAAAGGTTGGTCTTTATCCTATGGTTGGTTCGTCCTTAGCACCTACATTGTTTTTCCTCCCAAGGAAGCTAATCCGTACAAGGGTCTTAGCTTTTCTCATTGCAAACCCCATTATTAGCTAATGCAGGTGTAGGAAATTACCGTTTTGCCCCCAATCCCCAAAACCCTCCAATCCTTTTTGTATCTAAATAATCGTACGTGAGCAACCAATCCAGCCGTGATAATTAATATAACGAACCAAGAACGAGTCTTTTACATCCTTGTTTGCTCTAATGCTTTCTCCCCAAACAATAGTTTTCTAAGACTACGTGGCACGCTGCCAATGTTACAAAATAAAAGTTAGCAGGTGCTTGTTCACGCCGCGTAATACTTTACGTCTTTTTGCTTAACGAGTCTTTTACGGTTTCTAGTGGGTGCCGTGGTTTTTGCTTAACGGCTCGTGGAGCTTCCGAGATAGCATGGGCTGTTTGTCGTCGGCTCCGCCATTTTTGGGTTCTCCAATGGTGGTGTGGTGGTGGCGGTGGCCGTCGGTTTGTGTTGTGGCTATCAGTAACCCTGGTGACGATGGCGGAGGATGCTTTGCACTGTGGTTTAGGGTTTGGTTTTGGGTTTTCTTTGGGTTGGGCTTAGCCCATTTGGTTGGGCTTAGGCTCTTGTGCTTTATTGTTATATCTTGGCTTTGTTGGCCCTCAGGTTTATTTTTCATTGTTTTATCTAGGCTTTCAGGCACATGGGTGTTTAAGGCTTTGCCCTTTGGGTGCTCCAATCTTTGGTTGGATCTTTTTCTCTCGCTCGATGTAACCTTTGTTGAGCTTATCTAATAATAATTTGTTGCCGATCAAAAAAAAAAATAAATACTTTACGTCTTTTTCAGCACCGTCATGTAATACAACACCGTCACGTAATATTTCATGTCTATTTTAACCATATTTATTTTCTAGGACATTTTCTTGAGAAGACACCTTGACGCGACAAATTAATGACCTAGTCTAAAAATTTTAGATACTTTGATACAATATTTCGTTTATTTCAAATTTAATTGGTCCAAAGATGAACCCAAATTTTCAAAATACCTTATTCGATAGTGATCAATCAAGCCAATTTACATATCTATCGTTATCTACATATACATTGCGTTAAGAAAATAAGTTCCCACAATCTTTTTGTTTCATTCTTTTTTCCTATCAACTGATGTTCACACCCCATTTTCTTATGAAAACCAGATCCTCCCCAATGAAAACCAGATCCTCCCCATTTTCAGAACTGTTCATCTTGTAAATCTCGTCGAGAACTAGTTATCAAATAAAAAAGGGTGCTGATATTGGGGCTCCCTTTTTTTATGCAGGCACTCCAATATTTAATTAAGTTACAAAACTACCCTTTTTAAGATATAAAAATTACTAGAGTCACTCCACCCCCAAATTATCTCTTCATTTACTAAGGCACTCCAAACCGAAAAATGAACCAAAACCAAATATAAACATTAGGTTCTAAACATTAACATTAATATGGGGCCGGTTCCCCTCACACTTGCAAAAACACATAAAAAAAACACTTCGATTTTGTTTCGGGCCCTACTGTGATGTTCCAAACCATTGATCTTGTTTAAATGAGTAAAATAGGAGATCCTACAAAAATTCAACTCAATCCGGTATCGGTAAGTGTTTGATCCAAACAGTCTTAAAAACACTAGTTCCTGTCATAGTTTTTGCAAAACTGTTTGGATTAAGCACTTACCAATATCCAATTGAATTGAATTTTTGCAGGACCTCCTATTTTATTCATTAATATTACGTTCCAAATGTTAAACATCCACAACATAAACATTAGGTTCCAAACATTAAACATGCATCTATGTCACATTGCTTCACGCCACTTTGCACCCAAAAAAAAAAAATACATTGCTAGAGTTCTCCAAAATAAACAACGACACAAGATCTTTATATTTTCATACTCATTATCTACCATTTTTCCTCAAAATCTTCATAACTGCCGCAAATTTACATTTTAAAACTCATAGTGAAACAAACAAAGCACATCACCAAAGGTAGAGAACTCTAGAGAGGAAAAGTAACAGAACTTTTAAGAGACTTTGCATGGACAAACGGATGGTTCTACAATCATAGGCCGAAGACCACTTGTCCAGGTTGTCCTAGTGCAGAACATGGAGACAATAAAATAAAGACTTTACCAAGGAAATATTACATATGGAAGTAGGCAATTTAGTGACGTGCAGTAAAATGAGTTGAGCAACTATCTGCTTTTTTTCAAAAAAAAAAAAAAAAAACTATTGTTGCTTGGAGTCCCTGCATCAAAATTGGGAGTGCCTGAAGTAAAAGAGAAGAGTGAAGTTTTTTTTGAGTGCCTAAAGTAAAGGAGAAGAGTAAAGTTTTTTTAGAGTGCCTGAAGTAAATCATGGAACTTACAAAAGGGTAATTTTGGAAAACTATTGTAGCTTGGAGCCCCTACATCAAAATTGGGAGTGTGAATATCAATTCCCATAAAAAATCATGTTGATCGAATATCGATTGATACTTGGGGGTGATTTGATCGAATATCGACTGATGTTCACACCCCATTTTTTTGTTGTCTTTATTCAATTTTTTTTACATTTGTTAGCTTTGCGTCAAGTTTTCGTGGTTTATGGATTCGTCTCGACGAAACGAATCAAAAAAGTATAAAATTATGCATGAAACTAATTTTTTTTAATAAAGCCAAAATTAAACCAATAATATGGTTTATTTTGATTTATTTTTGGCTTTATTAAAAAAAATACTCCCTCCGTCCCTATTTAAGTGATGATGTTACTATTCCAGCTGGATTCGAAAGTTGTTTATAATTTTCAATCTATATTACATAGAATATGCAATATGGATCTTGTTTTATAGAAATCAATGAGTTCTAAAATACAATTTTTTCAAAAGTACATAATATATTATAGATTGAAAGTTATAGACAATTTAAAAATAAAGTCAAAAAGTGAAAGTGGTAATTTAAAAAGGGACGGAGGGAGTACTAGTTTTGACTATAATTTTATACTTTTTGGATTCTCTCGTCGAGACAAAACCATAAACCACGAAAACTTCACGCAAAACTAACAAATGCAAAAAAAAAAAAAGAGTAAAGACAAAACGAAAAATTAAACCAAAAAACCAGCTCTGCGTTTTTTTGCCAAAACACCCCTTGGTCAATATACATTTATATTGAATAAAAAAATTCCGTTCACACTGGATTCAAACCCATTTGTGAGTGTCCTTGGAATATAAATGTGCGTCGATCAAGTATCAACTGATTTCTAACCAACATAACATTTGGTGTGCTTGAATTTCTCGATGAGCTCTACAACATGAACAATTCGGATTATCGTTGTGGACCCGTTATAGGCCTACAAAATTGCAAACTAGAAAGGGACCGGAGAGGAGATGGTTCCTTACTTACAAATACACTCATCTTCTTGCCTTTTAATAACAAAATTACAAATCAAAATCCACTACAAGACCAAAAAGATAGTGAATTTTTAAAAAAAAGGTGATGTGAAAGAAAATAATTTCCATAAAAAAAAAAAAAAAAAAGGTGTTAGAACACCAACAGTGCTCCAAAAACATCGAAGAATTACTCATGAGTCCTAGCAGTAGTTTGCGTCACCGCAGACGCACGCAAGACCGGACTAAACGAATAGGAAATTCAAGAAGAAGGTGCGATTAATTCGACCTTCCACTCTCCTCCGTAAAGTCAGAGCTCATAGTCTTTGTCTTCAATCACACGACGCCACCCTCTCGGATTCACAATCTCTCTCCACCTACTTTCTCTCTCTAAAAGCCATTATACCTTCTCTACATAAACTTAAAAAACACTTGTCCTCCCTCTCCTCCATCCACTCCCACCCACCCCATCTCCGACTCGAAACCCATATCAACCCACTACAACAGAAGAACACAAAAAAAAAAAATCATTCGTTTGATTCGCGAATTGAAATAGATTGTCAGACACTGTAAAATAGACCGTCATGGCCGTCCACGCAGTCCGTCCGATAATTTATCTCTCACTCCTACTCCATCTCCTTCTCTCTCCGGCCACGGCGCAGCCGCAGCCGAATTCTAATGCGAGCCCACCAAACACCCAATTACCATATGCCAATTTCACTCCTTCCATGGCCATCATAATCGTGGTCCTAATCGCGGCGCTCTTCTTGATGGGCTTCTTCTCCATCTACCTCCGCCACTGTACCGACTCGACCGGGGCCGGCGGCAGCGTCCGCCCCCTCGGCGGGATCCGCGACTCCCTGCGTCGCCGGAACGCTGCGCGAGGCCTTGACCCTGTGGTGATCGAGACCTTCCCGACGTTCGAGTACTCGACGGTGAAAGGGATGAAGATCGGGAAAGGCGCGCTCGAGTGCGCCGTGTGCTTGAACGAGTTCGAAGACGAGGATACCCTTAGGCTTATTCCGAAGTGCGATCATGTGTTCCACCCCGACTGTATAGATGTTTGGCTTGGCTCGCACGTGACTTGCCCGGTCTGTCGAGCTAATCTGGTTCCACAACCGGGCGAGACAATCGAAGTACCTGAATTCCGAGCTGACAATTCGGATGATCAAGACGAACTTCCGAACCCTCGGAACGACGACGTGTCAATCCGGGTTGGTGAGGGAGAGGAAGAAGAACACGATGAAGGTGCGATTACGCCGCCTCAAGTGATGGACAGGAGTAAGAGCGTGAACCAAAACAGGCCGCCAAGGACCCGGTCCTTTCAATTCCGGGCTAAAATGTTTGGGAAGTTCCCTCGGTCACACTCGACCGGGCACTCGGTTGTCAGCCCGGGGGACAACACGGACCGGTTCACGCTTCGATTACCGGAGGATGTGAGGAAGCAGGTGATGAAGAGCCGGACGTTGAACCGGACGACGAGCTGCATGGTAGTATTGCCAAGTGATCAAGGTAGTGGTTCGCAAAGGTATAGACCGGGGTTAGGAGAGGGAAGTAGTACAGGGCAAAGGTCGTTCAGGCGATTAGACCAGGGGATGAAGTCTGGCCGGTCGGACCGGTGGGTGTTTTCGATGGCCCCGCCGTTCTTTTCCCGGTCATCGTCGACAGTTTGGTCTCCAAAGGGCATGGGCGATGGGTCGACATCGTCGAGAAGGACGGCGTTGAAGTTGCCGTCGTTCAAGTGTTTGGAGCCGAAGGGAGATCATGAGCCCGGTCTAATATCTGCCGAATTGGCTCGTTTGCCGGTTTAGCTATCAAATTTAACGACAGATAGTAGAATTTTATTACTTGGTGGAATTTCCACTTGCTCAGTTTGGGAACAGTCCGAATGGACCGGTTCAAACTGCCCAGGTTTGACCAGGGCTTCAAGTTTTCTTCCTACAGTATTTTAGCAAGATTTTTTAAAGAATTTTGTTGTTTTTATTATTATTTTGTTCTATTGGAGGAGGGGTTATAAAAAAAGAGAAGTATTTTTTGTTCATATCTGTCTGTAGATTCTTGTAACGAAGATGTCCTATTGTATAAACAGCAGTGTTCTGTGCTTTTCTTGGCTAAAGTTTAGTTCGAATAAGAATTCTTTTGGAAAAGGGATTCTTTTCTTTTTCTTTTTAGCCAATTCTTCGGGAGGCCTAACATCGGGAAATGGGGGGTGCTGTGCACAGCCATGTTGTGCACAGCCGTGTTGTGCATGGTGTTGTGCACCCCCTCGGTCGTTGGATCGTGTTTTGGACGACTCGGATGTGTTTTGATTTTTTACCGTAAAAAAAATTCAAAATTAAAGGATAATTGTCGAACGCATCCGAGCTGTACAAAACTCGATCCAACGGCCGAGGGGTGCATAGCACCGTGCATCGATAGCATGTGACATGTGTTGTTTCTTTGAATGGCTTTTAAAAGTTGACTTGGCAAAAACAAAATTTTGCTTTTCAAGGTTGAGTTGCACTCCCCAAAAAATATTTATTTAAATGTATTTTTATACTCCCTCCGTCCCTTTTTAAATGTGTTACTTCGTAAATCAAACTTATTAAAAAAACATCATCATAAAACCTTTCACATCAACTTTTTTTCCTCCACTTTACACTTTTCACATCAACTTTTAAATCTACTTTCCAAAATTGTCCTTCACTTTTACCCATTAACTCTTTACCCACTTACTTTTCAAAAGGGCAAAATGATAATTGTACAAACTTTTACCCATTAACTTTTCAAATCACACACTTATTTAGGGACAACCCAAAATGGAAAGTTAAACACTTAAAAAGGGACGGAGGGAGTACTAGTATTAGTATGAGTGATTTTTACATATCATCACCCACCCCACAAATATTATTTGATCTTCTAGGGTTAAGTCGGGAAGTATCAACCACAAGAAGTGTAAGGAATAAAATTAACGATTAGTCTATCTTTTAGGCCCCAATTGGATGGTGCTAATATTTCAGGGGATAAGTTATAGAGGAGGTATAGGGTATGAGGGGGTGTTATTTTTAGAGGGTTGACCCACATTGATGTGATGTTTATGGAGGTGAGATAAAAAAAAATTGATAGTTTGGATGAGGGATTAAACTGGGGGGATAATTTTTGACTTGGTTTGGATGTTTTATAAATAAGAGGGGGTGATTGATTGAAAAAGCAGTCAAATGACTATTTTGCCATTGTGGTGTCCCAAACTTGATTACTTATTAAATTAAATATTAAATTGCAAAACCCACTCTATTTAATTATTTTTGGACAATTTGAAGCTATATTATTTATTTCATTGAAAATTTAATTTTTTTAATAATTTTATTTAAAATAACTTTTTTTTTAAATATCTTTTGAATGGTTGGTTGTTATCCAATTTTTTTAAATTATATTTATTTTGACTTGTTGGCATATCTATTGTTTTTTACTCTTATTAATCCGACTAGCGTTGCACGACGTGTTATACACATTACTTAGTGTCGTGCTCATTGCCTGGTGTCGTGCTCATGTCGTCTTTGATTAAGTTAAAAATACTTGGAGAAGCAAATATCACACACTACTTTTTTTTTATTGGATCCAACAAGTATTACCTTTTTTGAACATGTATTACTTTGGTTTACAATAATTTTTTTGTATATAACCTAATTTTAAGTCCAAGTGCTCACCACGTGGTCACGCACGGAGTGTGTGGTACATTTCTTTGTTATCTCTTTTTTTAGACGGATCAAGAAGTAAAGAAAAAGAGAGACCCAATTCTCAACAAAATTTCAAAAAACAAAAAATATATATTTAATTTTAAACTTTTTTTTTGTCATTTTATTTGCTTTTCCTGACTCTTAAGTTGAGAGGAAGAAAAAGTAAAAAAAATAAAAATGAGACTCCAACCTTTAAGAGTAATTTTTTTTCAAATCAAAATAAAATTTAAAGAAGTTAAAAGCCAAATAATGCATCTATATAATGTTTTGGCATAATTTTCTTCATGAATCAAAAACTCATCTCACCGCACCAACTACGTATATGGATTCTGTAATCCAACATCTCATCCCCATTTTTTTAATATATGCTACATTTGTTGCAATTACCAAGAATTTGGGTACAGGGAGGGTACCACGTGGTACCCTCTCGGTGCATCCAGGCCGTCCAACATTGTAACCGATGGTCCGGATTGAAAGTACCTTTCGGATTTAAAAAAGAAAAAAAACAAAACAAAAAATGCATTTCAATCTAGACTGTCGGATGCATTTTTAGACGGCCTAGATGCACCGCACGGGTACCACGTCACCCATACCTTGTTTGCACCCTAGTTTTTCTCATCAGTGTGTCAAATATGAAATAATCTGAAAATAACTACCTAACCAATCCACTTAAGTATCATTATTACGTCTTGATCTAGTATAATATTTTTTACTACCTTAAAGTTGAATATACAAGCTACTTTAGCCGCCTTCACCAAAATGGATTGGGTGTAGGTTGGGAGAAAAACTTGGTTGCAAATAGAGCACCACACACATGATGTCTGAGCGCGTATCTCAACCGTCCAAAAATATTTTGGATAACTCAAATTTCTCTCTCCTTCTCCTCCCTCTCTCTCTCTCTCTCTTCTCTTCTCTCTCTTTATCTCTCTAAAATCCGGTATGTCCAAAACACTTGGGCTCTGTAGAATATGCCTACATTTTGTCTTACTAAGGTCAGGTTTTGCTTAAAAAACTAGTTGACTTATTTTTTTGGTTTTTGTTTTAAATTTTGATTTTTTTTGTGAAGACGATTAACAATCCAGGAAAAAATGAAATGAAAATAACAAATACGAAAAAAATTGAATGAAGGCAGCATAATCCACCAAACTTAAACTAAAAATTGTACCTCGATTTATTTTTGTTCCTCAATAATTGCATCCGTTAGATCATCCTTTGACCTTTGCAGCGCCCGTTTGTTGGCTTCCCTAAACACGTGCTTCTTCTGCAACATAAACTAAACAGTAAAAACTCCATGAGTGGTGGTGGGAATAAATTTTTCTTTTTTAGTTATGTTTTTCTGTTTGGTTGATCACCATGAGTGGTGGGTTGTAATCGTTTGCGGCTGTTTTTCTGGCGATATGGTCTGGTTTGGTCTTGTCGGGAATGTAATGACTCAGTTTCTACTGGCAACATGCCCATTTCGGATTGTGGTATTGTCCGGGCTGTAGACAGCTTGCTTTGCCTTTGTCTTGGCTCATGTATCTGTATCTGATCCTTATGGATCTTTATCTTTTATGGCAATGCAGCGATTTTATTGTCAAAAAAAAAAAAACTAAACAGTAAAAACTCCATTAGTGATCATGCCTTTTCTTAATTCATGGTAGTTGCACAATCGTTCGAAGCCGCCACATCAAGGCCATCTCTAATATATCGGGCTCACAACAATGATTGGACCATTCACTTTTTAGATCTTGCCGAGAACTTTTACCATACCAAAAATTAATGGTACCGTAATCTATTTTGGGTTGTCACAAAATGTTATCTATGCAAAAATTAATGTATTTTTTTGATAAATTTCCAATTTTACCCTTCCTTTTTTTATGTGACAAGAACCATTTAAATGTAAAGTTGTAATGATTATGAGCAAATAGGAAAGACAAAAATGAAAGTGTGTAATAATTATGTCTTTAAAAAAAATTGAAATCCCAAAGTGGCTCTAACTTTTTGAGACAGAGGGAGCAATCACATATTGATCAATAACTGATCTGCACACATTTCTATAGAAAATAATAGTTGTGTTCGTTTGGTAGTTTAGCTTACTTTTGATGATGTCAAAATGTGTAATGAGTAGAGAGAGATAGAGAGAGAAATGAGGGTAATGATGATGTCATCAAAACTAAAACTGGCAAACGAACACAGCCATTATATCTTGCACACTGATTTGATCCCATTTGTGTGTCTTTTCTAATATAAACGGATGTCGATCATGTATTGATCAGTTTTCGATCAAGATGATTTTGGCGTGGTTATAGTTCTCGATAAAATCTACAATGTAAATGGTTTCGATCATTGTTGTGGGCCTAGTATATGCCCACAAAATCTGATACTTTAGAAGACCGGAGAGGAGCTAGTTCCTTTTTTGAATTGTACCAACCCAACTTCCATTTTTTAATTTTTTAATTTTTTTTTCTGAAATTGTACAAACCCAACCTCAAACCACATTGTTTTGATTGGGATAAAAGCCAAAAATCCAATCCTGACTTGAGTTGATGTTCACCGACTCCTCGCTCCAATTTCATCATTATTGGAGTAATTTTTCTTTCCCTAGGTTTGTAAGTCCATTTTCATCAAGTTTTCACATACGTCACCTAATCTTTCATAGTACGACTCTTCGCCACCGTTTTCAGACTTTATTCACACAAATTAAATAGTAGTTTATATTCTCTCCGTCCCAATTGATTGGAGCATAAGACTGGGTTTGGTTTGGTTATTCTCTCCGTCCCAAAAAAGTTAGGGCCAGTTTGAGTAACTAATTTTTTTTTTCAAGAAATAATCATTACAATTTTTTTTTCGTTTTTTCCACTTTGCCCATAATCATTAGAACTTTGCATTTAAATACTTCTTGTCACATAAAAAAAAGAAAAGTAAAATTGGAAATTAATGAATAAAGTACATTGATTTTCGTAAAGTGACTAACATTTTGGGACAGCCAAAATGGAGTACTGGACCAACTTTTTGGGACGGATGGAGTAATGTTTTCAAAGACGCATTTGTAACACCCTGATTTTTGGAAGTATTATTTAAATAATTCAATGTAAAAAGATTTATTTTTTAAGTAGCAAGATAACATAATATAATAGTGATTATAATTTGATTACAAAATAACAAAGGACTTGGGTGTAAATTAATTTAGGTTCATCCAAAACAAAAATTAAAAGTAGGATCCTCTAATTGTTCAGGTTGAGACCTCAGTCTTCTGGTAGCTCCTGATTTCCAGCTTGTTCCTCCAGCGGCTGATAATATGACTCTACCTTATCCTTCGATACCTATCATAATATGTTATGGCGGGGGGTCTTATTTAATACCCCTAAAAATAATCCGGCATCCAATCGGGCCGTAAGGGATAATTTACTCAATAGCTAACTCTCACTCAATAGCCTTTACATTACAATTATCTACAACACATATATGATTGAAAAGCAGTACAATATGGAAAACATATGGATGATTTCATTATCCAGGTTTTAGCTTGTGTTTCATCAAAGTTCTCAACCTTGAGAATATCCTCCCATTTTAACCATCACAACTATGATCAATCGTGATTTAAGTCCCATCTTACTTGCCTTAACCAAGAGCCTCAATGAAACAAGCTAAATTTTCTACTCAGTTGGATTTTTCAGCACTGCACAAGGATCAGTTTCCTAGAAACTAACCAAACCACTAGGCCCATGAGGAACTAACTGAATCCATGGGAGTATATAGACCGTAACCTGGTACTATAGTACAAGACATCTTATATACCAAAATTCATAAGGAGTAATCACCCAAAGCCATATCTTATAACCACCGTAATAATAATCTTTGGTTGATCACTATTCATCTCATAACCACCGTAATTCATTTGGTTGACCACTATTCATCTCATTATAATCTTTGGTTGACCACTATTCATCTCATAACCACCGTAATTCATTTGGTTGACCACCAATCATAATTTCGGAATAACCTCCCTATATCTCATCACGTCTCCACATTTAATCATTTTCAATTTCCTTTACTTAATAACGTCTATGCGATTTCTACGTATGCAAATTAATCCGCTAACCTAATTGTACATTCTAACATTCACAATTTCATATCCGAATTAATAGAGTAAAGCCATTTCAATATTTCAAGGGTGCATAAAAATCTACTTACAACACAAATCAATTCATAGGATTCCTCGATTTTAACACAAAATTTCATGAAGTAGGTTTTTAACAGACATGGTGCGCATGTAATTAAATAAATCTTTGAGGGTTAAAAGGGCAATTTCTAAAGTTATAGGTTCGGTGAAGTAATTTCTTATAAGTAGGGTGGTAGAATAATAATTTAACTAAGACTAGGGTTATTTAAGCAATTTAACTAAATGTAAGGCATTTTGGTAAAAATACTGATTACGGTAATTTAGTAATTTTGCTATGGCGAAGGGTTCTTTGGTAAAACATTTTATTCTAAGGGTATTTATGTAATTTTAGTAATTACAAAGTTGATTTTGTAATTCTAATAAATATGGGCATATCATATAACTTAGAAGGGTAAAATAATGAATTTATTACGATGGAGGGAATTTTGGTAATTTCAAGGACAAATATTCATGATAATATAAAGTTTCTTAATATATTGTAAAATAATATTATTAGTGTAGTTTTTTCAATTTATAAAAAAAAATTCCTTTTATTTTAAGTTATAATAATATTTTATAACCGAATAGTTAATGAATAATTCCTAAAAAGACATTATAATTGTATTATCACATTTATAAACTAAATTTAACTGAAATTGAAAATCAGGGTAAAAAAAACACAATAGAAACATAATTCGGGGTCAAAATTGTCTCAAACAGATAGTCTAAGGGGTAAGTGTAATAAGAGAACACAATATTGATCTGGCATGAAATTGCCCCAACTGTTTGGATGGGATTTTCCAAGAAAACAAAGTATGGCTCGGATTGAGTTCGTTTCGATTCTAAATGTTTAAAAACATCATCTAGGGTCTCTAACATACTCATGGAGAGTGAGAGAGAGTTTACACTATGTACTTCTCCTTCGAAAAATTAAGCTAAATGACGATTTGGCAAAAACGCAGCATCAGTGGTGGAGGTGGCTCAACTGTTGGATTTGGCCAGAATGAATGGTTGAATTGTGATCTTAGAGAGTTGGTGAGGATGTGTCACGCCCTGGATTTTAACATAATTTCCATACATTCCAATAAATACCCATAAGTGAAATGCAAATATTCACCACATGATTCATAAAGCCGAGAGAGAGAGAGAGAGAGAGAGTTCTACAAAACTTTACATTGCCAAAATATAATAAGTCAAGTTACTACAGGAATGCGTCATCCACTAGTAATTTTCCGCGACTATAGGAATGCGTCATCCCCCTTTGGCCAAAGGCTAAGCATCAATGTGCTTAAGCTCAGTCATAAGTTGATCAAATTCCTCAACCATATTTCCGGAATCACACCCCATTTTGAGAACATTTCAATCACCTCAACACAACACAACACTTTACTTGAAAACCTTTTATACAATTTCCTCATGGGCTATCCCCTATAAGTACCCATATGATTCCATGCCCTAAATGCATGTGTAAATGTCCCAATTTCAATATTATGAAAGTAATTTGATGCATAATGGTGAATAACACAAAAGCCGCAAAATCTGTTCAATCCACAAACCCTAACTTTAACTAAAACATGGGTTTTTTCACAAGTCATTTAGATCCATGATCAATGAAGATAAACATACTAGGAAAGCTAAATACACAACCCAAAACACGAGAGAAATGCCCAATTTCAATGGTTCATGGGGAAAACTAGAAATTTCACAAGAAGTCTAGATTTTTTGCAATACATTTGAACATTAGGAGTAGAAATCAAAGATTGATGATCTAAACACACATATATATGGAAAGAGGAGAGAAATCCCTACTTTGAATGGGTTTTGAGCAAAACCCTAGAATTTCCAATCTCAAGCTCCAAGCAAAACAATGGAGAGAGAAGAAAGCACTTGGAGAGGAGATGAAGATTTAGCTTGGTTGGAGGTTATAACCTCAAGACATCATAGAGAAAATGTAGACAAAAGGCAGAGATATGAAAAAAGGCTCTGGAGTGAAGTGTGGGTATGAAGAAATGATGTGAAATGTCCAACACAATCTTATAAAAATCTGCTAGAAATTTAATAGTATCTATCAATACCAGATAGCTCTAGATTCAGTAGGCAGCACTACGCAACTACACAGACAACACGATACGTAACACTACTTACTTACACTTTAATACTTAAAGTTACTTAAAACATTACATGTAAGTCCCCATAGGCCCTCTAAAATAGTATATTTTCGAATTTGAGTCCATAGGCCCTCCTAACTTGCGCAAAGCTTTATCTTAATCCTCTAAAAATATTTCCACAAACATTGGTTCAATGTGCCAGCTCAAAAGTAAGGTATTTCACATTTAAAGTGAAAACAGCCCTTCCAGTAGCTAAGTCACACAGTTGACTTTCCAAATTTTCTCAACATAGTACTTTAAAACACTTTCCAAATTTCCTGCAATCAAGGATCAAGATCTGAACCGAACAATTGAATATATCAATGAATGGTCCAGATCAGAACTGCCTCCTCAAGTACAAAATTTAGGACGGAGAGGATCCATCCTCAATTTCAATTGGGCCTTCAAGCGCTGTGGCATGATCTCAGAGTTCACCCTGCTGTGGTCTAATGCTTTGAATGGCTTTCCATGGTTAAGTATTAGCTCAGAGCAAAAATATATAGAACCACATTTTCTTATTTATTTTTACGTAGTCAACTGTATGTTTATTAACATACAATATTGGAAACAAATATTCGATCGGCATAACGCGGGGTGGAAAATTGAAATTATCCAACCAAATCAATTTTGATGGCAATCTCTTTTGCATTCTCATTCGGCAATCTTTTGAATGTCAAATAGATTCGTACTTGGATTTGACCAATTCTTTTTGTAAACTTTTTACACGGAGTTCCTGAGAAGTTAGAGGCAATTCTCATATTGATATTTTGTGCATTCTTTAAATTGTAAATCTTCTTTTTCATAATTTTGAATTGAATCTCGTATTTTTGATTTTCTTCTATAATTTTATAATAGTTTTTTAGTCGTGCAAATCAAAAGGAAGGATGATATTGGGTTGTACCTGGTATGAAATCAAGTGGATTTTATTTTTTATCCCATACTCTCCCTCCCTAATATCCATATTATTTTATTATATATATTATTCCATCTTGGTTTCTTTAACCATGTGATAGTCTCTGTACTCATCAAAATATTTGTTTCACTAATTTATATGACAAACATTCCTTATTTTATAACGAGAAATGATACACGTACATCACTTTTCTCCAACAAACTTCTCCAACAACCAAAACGACGTCGTTTTGGCTATGCTGAAAAAAAAAAAAATTCCCAAAACTAGATCGGGACTTCCTCCCCCGCCCCAATTCACTCGACCAAACACAGAGACAGCCACCACCACTGCCGACCCACCTCCTCCCTCTCCTCCTCCTCCTCCTCCTCCTTCTTCCTCCCTCTCCACCTCCGGCGGCGGCAACAGACAACCGGTACCAATAGAAATAATCTCTGTTGATGATACGAGTTTTGTTGACATAAACCTTGATTCTTTTTCTCCTTCAACGTCCAAAGTCTATTAGGCTAAGTCTATTAGGCTGAGTCGCATTCTTTTCAGCAGTTTCCATTCGAATGCCCCCCACGGCAGAGGAAACGCCTGGTATCGTGGGGTGGTTCAATGGAGCTTCAACAAAGGTCTACATCATTCAATAGTTCTAGGGCTTCCTTCAAGGTCCAGGATAAATCTAGTAAATCTCAGAGGATTCGTCCCAAAAGCATGCAGTTTGACAATAATCTGTTGCCGCCGCCGGAGGTGGAGAGGGAGGAAGGAGGAGGAGGAGGAGAGGGAGGAGGTGGGTCGGCAGTGGTGGTGGCTGTCTCTGTGTTTGGTCGAGTGAATTGGGGCGGGGGAGGGAGTCCCGATCTGGTTTTGGAATATTTTTTTTTTCTTCAGCACAGCCAAAACAACGTCGTTTTGGCTGTTGGAGAAGTTTGTTGGAAAAAAGTGATGTACGTGTATCATTTCTACTCCCTCCGTCCCAATTTAAATGCTCCCTACGGTTATGCGTGCCTTTTTAAAACTCTTGTAATTTTTATTCAATAATGTATTATATATGCAATATGGATCTTATTTGATAGATCTCAATTAGTTCTATTAGACAAAATTTTTAAAAACTTTGAAAACATTACCAATAAAAAGATATAGACGTTTGAAAATGGCACGGATATTCGTAGGGAGCATTTAAAATGGGACGGAGGGAGTATTTTATAACCGTGCCCAACCTTGAAAGTTGAAACATGTCCAGAGCAGAGTCGGCTCATGGGCAAAGCCCAAGAAGCCTGGGCTTTAAGCCCCAAAAAAATATAAAAATTTTGGGCTCCCAATTATTAAGTATACCTGCAAATATTTATTAGGTCCAAATAATTTTATGTAAACCCTCCATATCAAATAAATGACCCAATTCGAATTTAGGGCCTAATTTGAAGAAGATAAGAGCTTTTTTTGCATGCAAAATATAGGGTTAGTGCTCCTTTAAAGAGTTTTATTCAGGCCTCCAAAATCTATGAGCCGGCTCTAGTCCAGTTGTCAAACAAAAAACATCAACGTGTCAATTCTTCACGTCGATGTGACCTCTTGAGGAAGATTAGCCTAGTATTTAGTAATTTCTAATCTGTTAAGCGACGGATAAAAATAATTCCGCCGATACACTTTTTTGAGATTGTACATTTTTTTGAAACTCTCATTCTAAAATACCGAGATTACTCATTATGCTAGTTGGATCTGAAAAATATCTCGTTGTCCTAAATTTGATTCTTCACAATATTTATTCCTCATAAGACCACGGATTACAAATGTCTAGAAAAGCTCTATTACTATTTTACGGGGCAACCCACATGGATGTAACGAAAGTGAAAGACCCACGACAATCACAACAACGAATAATCGACCCATTTGTCCATATAGAATCTCAACCTTCTTGGAAACTTGTACAATTCACACTCTAATAGTGTTCTGCTACTCGAATGAGATAAAATTGGCCAGGTGATTATGACAAGGACCATTTTTTTGTTGGGGCGCTGTAAAATGTCGAGGAATAAGCCAGCTGGTGAGAATTCGTACTCATATTATGCATGGAACGCTGCCAAATGCCTCTATGACTGATTGGGACTTACTCTTTGGCTGAATCTCATGGAATTCGAAGGACAAAACGAGGAGGGACTCTTAACCAGAGGAATTAAGGACTGCACGACGTCGGTCATTAGAGGCCGGTAATCTGCTTCTGGTTGCACACACATTGCAGCTATTGCTGCAACCTGGAAAAAAATATAAAGACAAAAAGGGTAACCATTTCCTCTATAGCTTCAGTGAGTTGAAGACGGTGATGATAAAATGCAAAAACTGACCTGGATTAGATCCTTTTTGGAGTACTGGCGTAGGGATGGATCAACCATCTCCTTTATTTTTTCTCTGTTAGTTAGCCTTGGAAGAGCCTGATGTTGAAGACGTTACAAACGAAACAATACTTCAGCGGTTTATCACTTCTTTCGTTAATTGATTTGGAAAATGTTAATCAGAACTCATCGGGCGCTAGATAATTTGCAAAAAGTGTATCGGTATCTGAAAAAGTGCTTTGATATTGATGAATGAGTATTGTTATTTCTAGATAGTGGCGACTCCAAAAAGAGTGCTCATCCTAAGGAGACCCCCAAATAATTAAGAGCATAAACAGTTACTGTAATAATATTAAAAGTGTATCCATCAATTTTTTTTTTCTTTTTGGTTTTCTTTTTGGTTTTGCAAGTAGATAACTCTACTATACCCCTGGGTTCAAACAAAAATGTGTAAAATCGGAATTGTGGAGGAAAAAATATAGTCCTACAAAAACATATGTAGTACCTAAAAAGCTATAGAATGAGAAGAATTGTAGTACGTAGTACTAATAATGAACGTTGCTATGGGTACACCACCAAGTGTACCCCAATTGCACCCCACCTCATCTTGGCCGTCCAAACACTTTTTGGGCGGTCCAGATTTAAAGTGATTTATGACTTGGGCCAGATTTAAAGTGATTTATGACTGGTCATAAATCACTTTAAATCTGGACCGCCCAAAAAGTGTTTGGACGGCCCAGATGAGGTGGGGTGCAATTGGGGTACCCATATATGGGGGTACCCAAAGTGTTTCCGTACTAAAAATAGAGATATAATAATGGACAACTACATGTCTACATCTGCAGGAGAGAGAGAAGGGCAATGAAAAAGATGTTTTGGGTGTACAAATCATGTTCATATCAACCAAATTGTGTCACAATTAAGGTGAGGTTTGGTCAAATAAGTTGGCTGACTTATTTTTTCGTCTTTATTTGATTTTTTTTCCTATTTTTTAGTTTTTCATCAACTTTTTTTGTATTATTGGTTCATCTCGGCGAGAGGAATCAAAAAAGTATAAAATTATGACCGATGCTTAATTTTTTTTTAATAAAGACAAAAATAAGCAAAAAAGTTAGCTTTTTACACTTTTTTAGATTTTATTCAAAAAATTGAAACTTCTAGTCATAATCTTTTACCTTTTTGGATTCCTCTCGCCGAGACGAACCAATAATACTAAAAAAATCTATGTAAAACTAACAAACGCAAAAAAAAATCAAATAAAGACAAAACAAAAAGTTAAGTTGGCTTTGCCAAACCTCACCTAAGTTCTTGTACTTTTTTTGATTTTGAAGTGACTTCTCGTACTTCTTGACCAATACTATCTGTAAAGGGTGTTCAAATGCAAAATTGAGTGCGAAAATTGGAAAAATTCTACGATCAGTTACTGGACTAACGATAAGACTATTCTTCAACCGGTAATAGTATCTTTTTACCGATAAAATTGTAAATACTTCTAGGGCTGTCAATAGAAGGACTGAATTAACTGCAATTCTTTCACGGAATTGGGGGCCCTGTGGTGAGTGAGCTCACTATATGCTTGTAGTGAGCTCTCAAGACCATCCGATCCGAGACCAACGGTCCTGATAAATTGGAGTTAAAGTAAATGTAAATGTGTTTTTTTAAAGTGTAAGACAATCCGGACCGTTGATCTCGGATCGGATGGTCGAGAGAGTTTGAAAGGTGAGGGTGTTCAGTTGAACACCTATAGTTGTACATAGCGTCGCCAGACGCCCTTGTTCGTAGAAGGATTGAATTAACTACATTCTTTTACATTCGTTATGTTTGTTAGGTTTTTGTCTTGAGTTTAGAGTGAGTTCTCCGTTTATGCTTAAACTGCTAAAAGTGCTAAATACGAATTTCAAGATAAGTCATTTCCATTAGATGCATAATTTTTTTTAGCACTTTTAATTCATTTAACACTTTTAGCAAAAACGGAAAACTGAAGTGATAGGCTCCTTTGTACTGGAAATATTTTCTCAATCTTTAGCTTGTAGGAGAGTATATATGCATCCATAGTGAATTTTTGTCTTGACAGGCAGTCAGTGAGATGAGGAAAGACCAATTTGAGGAAACAGCAGTCTATTCAACTTTTCAGCTTTCAGTGTAGGAGTGAGTGAAAGTTATGGTACTAACCCATGAGACAAGTACGTGTTCTCCTGGTGGCCGATTGGTATCGACCGGTACTCGGCCCGTTAGAAGCTCCAGAAGAACCACACCATAGCTATATACATCTGATTTCGTGGTAAGTTTACCTGTTGAAGCATACCTACATTAAAACCAAAACAAGTTAATTAATTTAGGCAAAAATTATTTTATTTTTTCCTCGTTTTTTTAGTGAGTTATAACTCACGTGTATATTAGATGAATATATATATATATATATATATCTTCGGTTAACTGAGTCAGCTTATACGAATTTTGACTAGTTCTTAGGATAATGTTGTTTACGACTACAAGGCCCAGTTAAAACCGGAGCAAATTCCCACCTGAATTGGCCTTATAAGAATAGAGAACATTTGAGAAGTTTTGAATCTACTAAAATCTTAGACCTTGATTACCAGGCCAATGTTTACATATTCCGATGAAATAATATGCATACTGCTCATGAAAAGAAATTGTTGAGTATTAGGAGTAGAAAGTATGGATGCTTCCAAACAGCACCTAATGGCTTATCAAGAAAATGACACCCTGCAAAGTGAAAGGTGGGGACCTAACCTTGGTATTTGGCGTGAGGTATAGGTTCGACTCATATGGACAGAAAATTGACTCTCGTAGTAATTTACCAGTAACACCTGCGAAGCGAAAGGTAGGGGATCTTACCTTGGTGTTTGACGTGAGGTCTAGGTTCGACTCCTATGGACAAAAAATTGACTCTTAATCTATCATCAAACTACCATCCTATCGCTGGGGTAACAAGAAAAAAAAATGTGAAAGAGGGGACCTTAGCCAGCCTTATTATGTAGCCATGTGGATGATTGAGTATTTATTGGGTACGGTAATGAAAAAGAAAGATGCCTGACAGTTGATGGGCCTCTGGCCCAGAGCCACTCACTCGGGGGCTAAGTAACCCGTGGTCCCCAGCACGCGAGTCGAAATCTGACCGTTGATCTTATCAGATCCTGTTTTGGCCAGTCCAAAATCCGAAACCTTGGCTCTGAAATTTTGATCCAAGAAGGCGTTGCTGGACTTGAAATCACGGTGGATGACCGAAGGCAACGAGTGCTCGTGAAGGAATTCAAGAGCTTTGGCACAGTCGAGGGCTATGCGCAAGCGGACCCCCCAATTCAGTGGGTGAGGGTGGTGGTGAAGGTGGTGGTGGAGGGTGGCGTTGGGCATGAATTCCAATATAAGCAGGCGGTGGTGCTGGTCTGCACAATAGCCTAGCAGTTGCACTAAGTAAGGAGAGTGTAGGCGGCTCAGTATATCAACCTGCCAAAAAAAGAAAAGAAATTTTCCGTCCATAAATACTTACATACACAGAAAACTTATCTAGAAAAATTTCCAAAATTTGAAATTAGTGGCTCAGATTCACTTAGGAATAAGTTTTCACATTAATTTAAAGATCTCTAAATTATTTTAAATGACACAAGTTCTTTTTTTTGTTTGTAAAAACTACCATTATGGGACGGGAAGAATATCAAAACTTAGAAAACAAAAACAATAACAAACAGGCTGTGCACACCATATGCAAGGATGAATTATTCATCAATTCCTGTGGATGGTAATGCAGACAAGGACTAAGGTCCATCCAATTTTTTATAGTCCAGTCCGGTTTAATTTTGAGCCGTTGTTTCTCTTTCTGGACCACAACAATGGTTTGAATCGTTCGTTATTGTGGTTCAGGAGGAGATAACAATAGCCTAAAACTGAACCGGGCTGGTGTTATGATCCAGTGCAAGGAATGGGACTTGTCCCACATCGGGAGTATGGGCTCCTGGTGGGGGGGTTTATAAGTCCCTGGGCACCCTTCCCCCTTGAGCTAGCTTTTGGGGGCAAGTTCTACCTAAGGGCTTGTAACATTGGTATCAGAGCAGGTCCTCCTTGGAAGAGGCCGCCACGGGTGTTGTCGGAGGTGCCGGAAGGGCGACCTGCCGCCGTGGACGTCGGCTCTGAAGGGGTTGGGTTTGTTATGATCCAGTGCAAGGAATGGGACTTGTCCCACATCGGGAGTATGGGCTCCTGGTGGGGGGTTTATAAGTCCCTCCCTCACCCTTCCCCCTCGATGCTAGCTTTTGAGGCGAGTTCTACCCGGGCTTGTAACATTGGTATCAGAGCAGGTCCCTCCTTGGAAGAGGCCGCCACGGGTGTTGTCGGAGGTGCCGGAAGGGCGACTTGCCGCCGTGGACGTCGGCTCTGAAGGGGTTGGGTTTGTTATGATCCAGTGCAAGGAATGAGACTTGTCCCACATCGGGAGTATGGGCTCCTGGTGGGGGTTTATAAGTCGCTCAGCACCCTTCCCGAACTAGCTTTAGCAAGAGTTCCTAGAAGAATAAAATGAATGGGAATGAATGAATGATATCAAGGCAACATTCCAGTAAGAATTTTTTTAATACTAATAGGGTAATTCTTTTTCATTCTTGTAGGGTGGGGGTGATAAGATCATAGGCAGAAGACTTGCAGCGTGTTTACGGGATTGTGGGGGTCTGCGTGCATGAAAGAGAGAGGGGAAGAGATAAGTCAACTATGCCCATTTCTAGAACAGATTCGACCAAAGAAAATTGGATGGACATGTGAGATAATTAAAAGGGGAAATGATTTTCTACTTTTTTTTTCATAAGGGAAAATTTCAATGGCACTCGTGAGATTCGCCTTAATAACAGATATCCCTTCAACGTATAAGAAATGACTATATCCGTCGTGGTTTCAATCTTCTTTTTACCGACACCCCAACCAACAACTGTTCGACCAAACACGTGATAAAATTAGCCAAAAAAGTAGAAGAAATAACAAAAAGGTCTCAATTCTCAAATTTTTTGACCCAAGAGTAATAAATTTGTCTTTTTACAAAAGAAAATAGTTCTTTGGAGTAGTAAAAATCAATCCTAATAATTTACGTTTTATCCTTTTTTATAAGAACAGCTCTTACAATGAGTAAAAAAAGTTATTTTGATTCAAAATAAGTCAAAGTTGATAGTATTTTATAACTTTCAATATCCGGATGGGTGAATTCTCATATCTAAGTCACTTTTGACTCATTTTATCACTTGTTTTGACAAACAATTACCGGTTGAGGGTGTTGTGAAACGCACATAGAAGCCATAGAAGTTCATTGTTATTTCTCATACATGGAGCAGTATTGCACTGACATACAAAACACAAAGCTTCATTGTTATTTCTCTTACGAGGGGCAGTATCAGTCATTAGGCAAACTTTAGGGGGTGTCCTTGAAACTTATCCTTTTTATAAATACTTTCTTAAATTCATCTTTTAGTGCAAAAAAGTTTGGGTAGCTTATAACGTGCAACTTGTGCATTCGTAAAATACATTCCACTACCTCATTGATTGGACATATTTTTGTATTGTTGGCACATCACATGGTACACAAATACGGACACGAAAGTGTTAATGTAACAGTAAAACCAAAGAGGAAAAAACAACAACAAAGAAACTAAGTCCTTTCACTAACCTCTACCCGGAATGCACGTTCCCTTTGCTTTCCTTCTCTGTTCAACTTCTTGACAGCTGCAACAGTACCATCTCTTAGAACCCCTCTGTAAACTACTCCAAAACCTCCATTTCCAATCAGATTTGCTTCACTAAAGTTATCCGTCGCCAATTCGAGCTCCTTGTATGTGAATACTTGGACACCCCTGAATTTTTCCGATGGAATTCCGCACGAACTCGCTCCGTACAGACACCCTCCCTTCACTTCTGCCACCAGTTTAAAATACCCAGATCTCAAAATCTTCCGACATATATACAATGCATCCAAAGCACCCAAAAAAAAAATTTTGAACCATCCCGAGCCTAAAATAGTTGCAACTGCTCCATGTTCTTTTCATTTTGCCACGAATGATGCACAATTCTGCATTCATCTCAATTTTCTTGTTCTTTTTTGTTGTATAATCACATCTAAAAATAATGTAATTCTTTTGAGAAAATTTTTGATGATTTTTTCACCAATCAAAAAGCCTTTAATTAGTTCTTGGAGACAAGGTTTCCTATGTCATACCAGAAATAACTTAATTAGAAAATATTGACCATATTTTCAAAAACGTCTGAAATAGTGAAAATGGACAATTTCGAAAGGAGGGATTAGAATATGATAACAATGTAAAGTGAAAATTTGGATCAAGTTTGTACCTGGGCTTGCATTGATGTTGATAGTTCTATGAGCAATGAACAAGCAATGGCTGTTGGTGATGCCATCGTTGCCGCTTTTGCTACTACCGCATGTGTTCTTCGCAGATTTCAGACGTCGGAGCATCACGATAATGAGCAGTATCGACAGAAGTAAGAGAACAATCACAGTGGGGATTATGATTGTGAGAATGGAGGTGGACGGTAGAATGTGATGGTGGTCGTGGTGGTTGTTAATGGTGTTATTTGTTGCAGTGCTGTTAGTACCCATGGAGCACAGAAAACAATGAACACAGAATGAAAATTCAGTTGGAGAGAGAGTGATGTTAATGTGGAAAGATTAATTGCGATGCAATGTGGATAGATGGAGGTTGTGTTTCCCGAATCGGGGCGCTACACTTTTGTAGTGCAACGAACGTCTCAGATTGAACACTACGAAAGGGTAATGCCTTGTGCACTGCAAGGACCGTTTCGGTGTTTCCCTTCCTGGGGGGTCAGTTTTGCCTATATAGCCACATGATTCTCTCTCTCTCTCTCTCTCAAGGTTCACTTGTACTGACATTCTGTCTCATATTTTGTAGTACATGAGGTAGAGTCCTTGTCTGTCCATCTGCAAAAATTGGAAGCTATTGCACCATTTCTTATCTGTACAATCAGTCTGTTATAGCCGTACTAAAAATTTACCATCTTAGTTTGTTTACTTGTACTTTGGACTCATGAAATTGATTAAAACGGAAGCTGAAAAAGGTAAAATCATGCCGATCCAAGTTGACTCAAATTCTTTCAGATTCCTAGAACCTAAATTCTGAATGAAAATTTGTAAGATTAAATCAAGCATAAACAGCTATATGATTGAGCCGATTCTTCGAAAAGTACCTTAAACAATTATTTAACAATTAATGAATGAATCAAATTGTTTACATGGAGTTCCCGATCGAAGTGAGCCTCACACACCGATTTGTGAATTGTCTATGCACGATCGGTTGGTAGCCTAGTCCGACATTCTGTCCCATATTTTGTATTACATGAGGTAGAGTCTTTGTCTGTCCATCTGCAAAAATTAGAAGCTATTGTACCATTTCTTATCTGTACATCCAAATTAATGAAAGCTTTGAACGTTCTTTTTTGTTTTTGGTTACCAAAAAAACAGATTTGAACAATCGTTCTGCTTAGCCGTATGGACAAAACCTTTACATTCTCAGTTTCGTTTTAGTTGTATTTGGAGTCATGAAATTGATTAAACCGGAAGCTGAAAAAGGTAAAATCGTGCCGCCTCAAATGATCCAAGTTGACTCAAATTCATTCAGATTCCTAGATCCTAAATTCTGAAGAGATTAAGTTATTTTTACCGCCGCTAGAAACAAAAGTTTTCTCCAAATCGATTACACTGTGTCATGCGTCCAAACAGTGGTCTCAAATAGCTAGTAGAACATGTGGTACAATACAATCGATTTGGAGGAAACTTTTGTTTTCACCGGCGGTGGAAATAATTTAAACTAAATTCTTAATGAAAATTTGTAAGATTAAATCAAGCATTCACAGTTATATGATTGAGTTGATTCTTCGTAAAGTCTGTTTTGGAGAATTAAAATCCAGTACTTTAATCATTTTTTTCTTGTACATGGGAAATTTTGTATGTAATTCAATACTATTGCACATGCTCGAACTAAGCACCATTGTTAATCATTGAGTCTGAAAGTCAAAAAGATGCCGGAAGTTCTGGAAAACTAATAATTAGTCATTGATTATAAAAATTGATGTCGAACAGAAAAGGTTAGAATTAAGCTTGACTTGACTGGGTTTTTATAATTCAGATCTAATTTTGGCTTGTTTTGCACACTTCCACAGTTGCACCATGAGAGCTGTTACGCATCCCCCTCTGACACACCCCCATTTCGGCCCCACCTCTTTTTTCCCCAACTACCCTCCCTTTTCCGCAATTAACTTCTTTTTTTTCTTTTTCTCTTTTTTCTTTTTCTCTTTTTTCTTTTTCTCTTTTAACTTTATTTCTCTAATTTTTATTTAATTTGGTTTACTCAAATTACATTTGAAAGTAAATTATTTTTCTACATTGATAATTTGAATAAATACAAGATTTTGTAAGAATTTTGCATTTCCAGTAATTTCTACGTAATTAAATTACTACTTTCCAACTTTCTTTTAAGTTTCTTTTGTCAAATGAACGCATAAAGGAAAATACTTTTCATTTTTTTTACTAAATTTTGCTATAATTTTTTGACAAATGAACGATGACTCTAAGAAAATGTTGGCAGAAAAATGTGAAGGATAAAAGAAAACTACACAAAGAAATGTAATTTCAAGTCTCAGTTTTGATACCATATGTTATGGATTATTGCTTGCAATGTTAAAGGTGAATCGATAATTGAGCTGTGAGGTGGTTGTCTCTTAAATCCAACTATGGTTGTTCTGTTCAATGAAGTAAATCCAAATAAAGGTGAATCCATATGTTATTATTTATTTAATTACTTATTTAATTTAGTTTACTAAAATTACATTTGCAAGTAAATTATTTTTTACATTTACATTGGAGTGTAGGTATATGGTTCAATTCCTATGGAGAAGAGGTTGGCCCTTGTAGTAATCTAACAATACTAATATTATTTATGACCGAAGCATAAAACAAGGTGAACACCACCATTTTATTATTATTATTATTATTTATGACCGAAGCATCTAACTTTGTAGAAGAAAAGCTAATTTTTCCATCTAACTGAAATCTATCTAGACTGAGTTTTCCAATTGATTTTGTGGGATAAAATCTAGTTTTGCTTGGAAGTGTGATAAAAGATAAAAGAGAAAAAATGTATAAGGAAAAAAGTGATAAATATTTAGTAATTAAATAAAATAAATGAATTATATAAATAGTATAGTAAACGAATTAAGTAATTAAAGGAGTGGGAGAGGGGTAATTCGGTAAAAATGGGGGGTGTAAGGTGGTGGGGTCCGGGGGGGATGTGTGTCAGGGAGGGGCGCATATCAATTTCCTTGCACCATCTGCGCCCAAACACCAAAAGTTAATTTTCCTTTTTGGAAGTTGTATAAGGAAAACAAAAGGCTACTTTTTTTTTTTTTTAGGGGGGGGATAATTGCACGTTAAACCTCTAACTTTGATACATTGTCGTTGTAAAGCTTGGACTTCTAATGTTTTTGATTAGTGAAAGAAAGTAACATTTCATTGATTACAATAAAAGGTTACAAGAGAAAGAAGAGAGAGATTACAAATCCAACACCCTAAAAGTTGGCAAGAAATCAATCAAACCCCCTAATTTATCCTCCAAATAGATCCTAAAAAAGTCCCCAAATCATTCTATTCATGAGTTAAGCATACTTAAATTAGAATTCTAATTGTTGGTTATGATGGTTCATAAGGGTTTTAGGGGAGGTATATGTTGCTGATGTGATACTTAATGGGTCTTATATGTTGCTGCATTTCTCTCTCTCCGGGTGACTGCCTTTGGATTGGTTATGTTGCTGTCGTGAAGCTTAATGGGTGTTGTTGCTGTCTTTTATTAAGGTGGAAGATAATATGATGGGATTCAACTTCTGATTTTCTCGTGGCAATTACAGTTTCTTCTATTTCTAGACTCAGTTAGAAATTCCATTTTGCTGTCAAAGCATTTTTTGGGCAGCTCTTTCTAGTTGCCTTATGCTATTGAGGAATTTGCACATTGGTATTGTATCTGTCTTTCTTTTGGTGGCTGGACTCTATTTCGACTTGTGAAGACTTCTTCTCGGTATTGGATACTACTCTTGTAAATGTAATTGGCGATTTCTGGATTTTGACAAACCATTGGAGTATGTATTTCATTAGGGTTTGGGGGTATAGACGTCTAGGGTTGTGTCTAGATGCTCTAAACCTTGGATCAAAGCATTAAGGAAAAGATGGTGCTTGTGTCTGTGCTCACTTTGGTTTATGAAATGTATAAATCATGCATTTAGTATTGTCATTTAGTTTTAATGATTAAGCAATGCATGTTTTGATTAAGCTTAGTATCTTTAATTAATTTTTGAATTACTAGAAATATCTTTTTGTGACTAAGGCATGTAGTAGGGAAGCACTCTATTGGTGCCCCAGCACATCTGGGACGTCTGCCTTGGCAAGCGCTTTGGTGGCACCACAGCGCATCTAGAACACTTGTTTTTGTAAGCGCTCAATTGGCGTCGCAATGCTCCTGAAGCGTTATTCAAGTATTCTTGAGCCTTGGTTGAATAGCACTCGGTAAGCGTTTTGAAAACGCCACGACACTCAGCACTAGATAAGTGTCTCAGAAGCGCTGTAGTGCTCCGGATTTCAAGTCCTCTCATTGGCTGCACTTTGGTCATCGTCTATATTTTTCTCCATTTTATGGTACAACTTCCATTTTTAGAGAGAGAAAATTATTTTCCTCTTATCTTCGTGAGTTTTTTGTGCATCAAAGATGATAACTTTGTGTTTGATCATTGCCGTTGTCAATCTAGATTAATTTTCTAATACTCCATGGGTTACATCTAGCTTATTTTCTTCAAAAACCTTCATTCAAAATCATGTCTTTCATTACTCATAGATTCTAGATGCATTGTATAATTTAAATTAACATTGTGTTTGATCATTACTTTTGTCAATCTAGATTAATCTTGTAGTACATCGAGATAGATTATTTTATCCAAAAATCTTCACTCATTTTCATATCATTCATATGATGGTTTATTTCCTTAGTTCCTACATGAGCTGGATAGATCCAGTGCCGAGTTAATTCGGAGATCAAAACGGGTGTGTTTGGTGGAGTCCATGGAATCAAAGAGGAGTACAGGATACTACATCAAGAATTGGAGCTAGGTATCACAAGGGGCTAGTTGGGTAATTTCTAGTCTTGTTAATTCTTGTAAACCTTTTTATTATGGAAATACATAAGTAGGATAATTGTTATTATAGATTTTGGGTGATTGAATGTGTTAATTAGTGGTTAATTTTCTACGTATAGTCCAATTCACGGTCCCCCCTGCTGACGGGACATAATCGTGCTCTAGATTATTTGAACTCTTGATGTTGTATCATTTGTAGATATTCTTACTTATGCTGGTCTTGCTGATTCTACTGCTGCATTGGTGGATGTTTTCGTTGGCGTTGCTGGAGTGTGATTACAGAATCTGAGATCTATATAAATGTCAATGATGATCTTTTGTAAGTGTAAAAGCTTGGACCTGTGTCTTCCTTTGGTTGAACCCCCCTTCTTTTTTTTTTTTTTAATCGACAACAAAGAGATTTTATTAATCTAATGTAAAAGTTACACAAGATTAAAAGGACAAGAGAAAAAGGGATCACTACAAGGGTAAAGCATTACTAGGTTGTCACCCAACCCCCCGACAATCATATGCCACTCAAGTCCTAAGGAAAGGAAACAAACTGGTTGGCAAGAGATCAACCAGAGTTAAAAAAAAATACAATGCAATTCATCAATTGATAACATCCCCAGATAATCAACTAAAGCAGCAGACAACATCAAATATAGTAACAAAAAACATCAGGCACAACCTCGCAAACATCAAATAGCAACCAGCAGCAGTAACACCTCTGAGTACACTCATAAAACAACCAAAATTCTCTTTAGTTAAAATTAACCTAACTTCCATTTCGAAAACCTTTGGAACCCATATGCTAATAATGCCTCGAACTGAGCCATCTGCATCCATTTTCATGAAGTCATGATCATTTTCCCACTAAATTGCTTTAACAAACTACATCAGGATTGCACCCCAACTCAACTACAAACTTCAGTTGTAGTAGCAAAAATTTATCATTTGCAACCACTAAACTGACTTGTATACTTTCCCTAAACCCCTTATGAACTAGCAACTACATATCCATGATAGAATGGAACAGGCCGTTACAACATTTGTAGAATTAGCATCAAAGTAGATGTAGCAATATGTCAAAATGCAAGCCCAGAACTGGAATTAACCCAAAAGCTCCTAAATGCACATGATGATATCTGTGTGTGTGTGTATGTGTGTGTGTGTGTGTGTGTGTGTGTGTGTGTGTGTTATATAGCAGTAACAACGAGTATGTATATCAGCAATAACTTGGATCTCACATTTCCGTCCATGAGTGATATGATAGTAGCACTAAAATTACAATAAAATATATAAATCCCAAAACCTAAAGCATATCACAGAGCACAATGACACAAACTCATACACAAAACCTTACACTCACTACAGCTCCAAAACCCAAAACTAGACACAAACGCAAGAAATAATAACCAGATTCAACAACTAAGAACGCCATAAACATATCAAAATCCAAACCCAAGGTATGACACAAAACTCTACCAAACCCCCAACCAAAATCATGTTGAATATGCATCAGTACCTCAACCAATTAAGGTTAGCAATCCCAAGATGTGCTAGCTGCTGACACTCACCTCTTAATACTCAAGACCTCTTTGCTTGCTAGCAGCTCTTTCACTGTCTTTGAGCTTCCATCTAAGTTATTTTACTTATTACTTCATCTCCATCATAGCTAAGACCTATCTCCTTGTTAATCTCTCATATAGCTTGAGCTTCATTTAGAAGAATCCTATTTCAATTTGTAATACCATCTAAAGTGACAGGGACAGAAAGAGCTGTCGTAGCAATAACTGATCTGAAAATCACACATTTTTGTTTGTATCTCCCACCCTTTTGTTTCCGTGGAGTAACCTTTGAGAGTCCTAGAATATCGTCAATTGTTATCCTCTTTTTCTTCCCTTTGATTCATTTAATATCAGCTTTGATTGGAACACCTTGTTTGGCTTCGTATTGGTCTACTAGAAACCCACCACCATTAGCTTCATGTTTGTCTAAGAGAGGCTATCATAAGATCCGTCATTATCCTTATTATTCTTCTCAACAAGATCCCTTTTAACTGAATCAGATATCCTACTAACTTCTTGGTCCAATGAGTTTCTATGGCTAGCACGTTGGGTGAATAGATTTCTAGAGGGCCCAACTTCACCAATTGGATCCAATAAGATGTTTTCGAAGGGATTATAAGTATCAGTTGATCCCCCTCCCATGCTTGTATTAACCTTTCCACATGTTTGTATTGACCTTTCCACATCCCACAATTGATATTTCAATCCCCAAAGAAGAGCTCATAGATCCTATTACAGTTATAGCAATCTTATCATTATTATGTTGCACACCCACCTTAGTTAGCTATAGTGCTCTCTCTTCAGTCCCCGATCACGCCCATCTTCAGTTTCTGCCACTTCCTCAAGATCTTCCACTTTATTTTCTAACTCACCATTGACATCCTCATCTGACATTTGTGCAGCAAACTGATTTCAGTGGAAAAACAACCATGACATTTGCCAACTTGATTATTTCCTCCTTGACATGCTACAATGGCATCCTTGTTTTCAATGTTATTCCTTTCTAGTGTTTTCGAACCTGAATCAAGAGGTTGCAAGCTCGACGTTGCAACCCTGAAAGACTCTTCCTCTTCAACCCTGATCCTGTATTTTGTTCCACCAACAATCTATTGAGTCTTTCCTTCTATCTTTAGTGGCAATGAGAATACCACCATTATCATAAGAATTTTCCTTCAAAGTATTGGCATCTACTTCAATGAAATCTTCCCACTTGTTGCTTATTTCTTTGAAATTAGGTATGTACCATGCATTCAGAGGCATCCCAAAACAAGCAATCCATACAAATCTTTCATCTTTAGCCTGTTCTCCTGCCCATGGTTTCAGTTCATTAAACCAAAGCTTTAACCATTTCTCCTTTGTTCTTACATCTTTTCCTTGTTTTGGAAAGTTAGGATATGAATCTTCCCCCAATTAGTTTGATTTGTAAGTCTTTGATGCCTTCCTTTGAAAAAACTATTATCATATCCTCAATAGACATTAGACTTCTCGTTCTACCAATAACACTTCTGTACAATCAGCAACCAGCCGTTACCTGTTGGTTGTAACTGGATATAATCCATTTTCTCAAAAGCCATATTGATTTCTCCACCTCTTGTTGACTAATGATTTGCCCACTCCATTATCCCTTTTGTTTGTAATTGCTCTTTTCCTCTTGTCTGCTCGTTCCAGTTATTCCTTTTTGTCTCCATATTTCTTTCCCCCTATCTTGCACTTTGAATCTCGCATTTTTAACCATACACCTATAGCTATCAAAATGCAAGCCATTACCCTTTACAATTTCCATCTCAGCTACAACTAGTCAATCATACTTATCAAAAGCAAATCTGCTACCTTTTTTACTTCTCTTCATTGGGATAAAAATGTCCTTAACAATGCCATAATTGGAGAAGGTACTTACCAACCATGCCTTGTCTTCTTTTTTTGAAATATTATCCATAAATAGAGTGAAGAAATTGATTCGAAGTTGAGAAGCTCCTCCCCTGATTACATTTTGACTTCCTCTGTAGCTTCTCCACTAGTTCACATTATGTCTCCATCTCCCCTTGCTCGAACTGGCTCCAAGCTCTTTCATTATCCATTTTTAGACAAGTCCTATCAAAGGATAGAGGTTAATCGAATTGCATGTGCTATGGTATAGGGTCTTGGATGTTGGATTTTGTTGAATGAGTAGTGGGCAGAAGAAAAAGATGGAGTGAAAGGCAACAATAGAGAGTTTGGTTGGTAGGAGAGAGGGTAACAGAGGAGAGGGAGAGATAGGATGGGGGATAGGTAAGGGTGAAAAAAGTTGGCCGGCTATGGGCATTGAGGGAGGCGGAGCATGGGGTTCTGATCTAGTTGTGATTTGTTGAACCCATTGTCAACCAGTTATTTTTTCCCGTTCGTCTTTTGGGTCCATGGCAGCAAATGATTGTCACAGGGTGCGGTGTCATCTTAGTTGGGATGTCTCCTCGCGTTGTGATGCTTTTTATCTTGGCCCCTTTTAATCTTTGCAATGGATTTTTGAAGATTTATAAAATTATTTTTTTGGCTATCCAAAAAATAAATTAGGATTCTGAACTTTTCAGATCTCAGAACCCAAAAACTACCTGGCTAGATCTATACAAGGACTTATCCGCCATCCTCTCTAGGTCTCTATGTTAGCATTGTAGTACTCAATGTCACATGTCATCCAACCAATTTTATTAATAGGCAGCATTTGAAAATGGTAATTGCATATGGTATTTTGGCAACATTTGTAGGAGCTAAAATATTTGTGGGGTTCACGAATTCACAAAGAAACGATGACGAATGAAATTTCCTCACGAAAAAGTTACTGTTGGGAACATGTGCGGAGGATGAGTCCCACATCGGATAAAAAGAAAAAGAGTTGGACCTTAATATACAATTGGATACCTCACCACTTACAAGGCTTAGCCTTTTAAGTGGATATGGGTCATTCAATGTATATTGGGTCCATGTAATGTGGTGGACTCTATGGATACTCCCCAACGGATTGGGCCTACGCGCACATGGGCAAAACATCAGGCGGATCAGACTCCTAACAAGTGGTATCAGAGTCGATGGCTGACGATCTATGGGCAGACTTTCCTGGAAGCATCAGTGGTTGTGGGCTTGCACGGAAACTCTCGGAGGAGCAAGAAAAATCCATTGTAACTCTTGATGGAGCAAGAAAATTCCTGGTGCGCACGGCAGGTGGCTGGCAGCAAGGTGGCTCTCGGTGGAGTGGGTACTCTCGATGGAGCATGAAAAAATCCTGGTGCGTGCAGCACTTGGCTGGCAAGCAAGGTGGCTCTCGTGGAGTACATGGTGGCTCAGTGGGTGTGGTAAATAAGCCCGGGTTCAGACACGGTGTTGGAGATATAGATCAAGCATTAAGGGGGAGTCAAGTGGATCAGATCAAGGGGAAGCTAGGCCCAATGTATGGTTCACACATGAGGGAGAGATTGTTAGGAACATGTGCGAAAGATGAGTCTCACATCGGATAAATAGAAAAAGAGTTGGACCTTAATATACAATTGGATGACACACCACTTACAAGGCTTAGCCTTTTAAGTGGATATGGGTCATTCAATGTATATTGGGTCTATGTAATGTGGTGGACTCTCTGGATACTCCCCAACGGATTAGGCCTACGCGCACATGGGCAGAACCTCAGACGGATCAGACTCCTAACAGTTACTACGAGAAACATTCCACATACTGTAATCATTTTTGCTCACGCAAAAGGCTTGATTTCTTGTAGAGACGAAGGCGAATACGCTCGTCTCGCATAGGCCAAGCATGTGATACGTGGTCGGTATTTGTTCTCTGTGAATAACATAAAGGTTAGGCCCGTGTTTGGAAAGGGGCAAAGCTAGCGTTGTGTGGGCTTAACCAATACCCCGAGAGTACACCATAAGACTGGGCTGGACTTGGTCCTTCGAGCATTTTCTTGTTTTTTTTTTTTTTCATCAGCAAAAAAAAATTTATTAATTTTTAGAAAAACATAAAGATTAAAAGGATCTCGGGTACACCGGCAAAACACCACCCGAGAACCAACCCAAAGGAAGGTAAGTAACCAACCTAAAGAGCCCAAACAACTTCCTAGCAACCCAAACAACCTCCGAGCAACCCAAACAACCAACAAGCAAAAAACACCCTAAAATCAAACAAACACCTAGGAAAAAAAGGCGCAAGAAGCAATCCGAAAACCAAAAGAACAAACCGAAATGACCAAAAGAAAACCCAAAAGACAAACCCAAAAACCTCCAAAACTCGGAATTAAAATTCCGGAGATCCTCCTCCTCCAAATCATCTAAAGCATTAATCCTTTTCGCTATTTCAGTCTCCTCCATTTCAACTAATTTCTTTAAATGATAGTTTCTCCCCCGGCCCGGCCCTCTATATTCAATATCCAACAAAGGCCAAGTATCCATCACGCTGCGAGCATTCTTGAAGAGAATGAAATTTCTTTTCCAGACGTCATCGAATAAAAGAGAAGAAGAGGGGACCCACTTCTTTTCACGGATCAATTTGTCGGCCTTAATCAATTTGCGCATATTCTTGCGTCTATGTTATCGTTCTGGAGGCAAATATGTTGCTCTCCACAGTTGTATCAAGATGTGACCTTGCATAGTTGCATAATAAATTTCTCCGTCCCACCAAAGATACAGTCGAACATCAATCACTCTTCTTAATTGGGCGGATCTAGGGGTGCAAGCGAGGGTTCCGGTTCCAGCACACCTTCTAATTATCTCGGCCTTGTTCGTTTCTCTGTTTAGTTTTAGTTTTAGTTTTGATGACATCATCATTTCCCTCATTTCTCTCTCTATCTCTCTCCACTCATTACACCTGCTGACATCATCAAAACTAAACTAGGAATTGAAGTCGGAGGGGGCCAAGTTATGCAAAAAATCTTGGTTCGTGATTTTTCCAAGACTATTTTCAGTCGTTTCGAGTTTTTATGGGATGGTTTTGAATGATAAATTGAAAAATTAATCTCAAGTATTGTTGTTATCATATCATTCAACGAACGTAGTATCATTATTGCACGGTATCATTCGCCATAATTTAGTGTTCTCGATTAAAAAAAATATGCGAAATATACTCCGAAGTAAAAAACCAGGGGGGTCGGGGCCACCCCGCCCCTACATACCTCCGCCTATGAATTTGGTTCCTCGCATTAAGAATCCTGTGTCTGTCACTGTTTATTACCCATGTGAGTTAGGCCTATCATCTCCCACCAAAGTCTATCCCCTTTGCACGACAGAGCGTGAGCTAGCGAAAGAGAAGGTCACAAAATTCATGTGGCCAACACGGACTTAACCATTTAATGGGACAGATTGGACGTGAAACTGGGCATGAATTGAATAAAAGTAGGGCCAGAGCCCAAACTGGCGAAAGATGCATCTCCATTCTCATGTTGGAAGCATCTTTTTCGATATTATATCACGTGAACTTCAACAACCCTTTCAAAAGGGTTCAGCTCATCCCTGATTTTTTGAAAATGTCAGCATATCATTCAAAACGCCATACGGCATCGATTACAGCGAAAGACAAGAAAGAGACCAAAACCACTAGCAAGTGACATGAGTACGGCAAAAGACACTAGTCTACCGACTCTCAGACACACCTGCCGAAGCAGATCCTTCATAAATCTTCCAAACTGTAATTTTATTGGGCCCTATCGTGGGATTTGAATGGTGATTCACCCTTGTCTAGGATGAAGTCTCCCCCTAACGTAATGGTTTTTTTTTTTTTTCCTCCTTCGATTAATGATATCACCTCTTATCGTTTTAGCAAAAAAAAAAAAAGAATTTACTATCCGGACGGACCGGACAGCGAGGGCGTGGGGCGGACCTATGTGCCCCCACATAAGCAATCAATTCATAGAATTACTTTAATATGTTTAGATTACGGGTGTCCACGGATCCGATCCGCTCATAGCGGATTATGGTTTTTAAGATCCGGAACCGAACCGAACATTCACGGATCAGTTACGGATCGGATCGGATCGGATCAGATCAGCGGATTTGACAGATTAAGAAGGATTATTGAGCGGATTGAGCGAATCAAGCGGATCCAATACGATCCGATCCGGATCCGGAACCGCCAGATAAGAAATTTTTGATCCGGAACCGAACCAAACATTCACGGATGGGTCAACAGACGGATCGGATTGGACGGATTTGGCGGATTGAGAGGATCGGATGATCCGCTGGACAGCCCTAGTTTAGATATTTCATTTATACATAATAAATTTATGATTGTTTTCTAATTAAAGTACTATAAATTCATTTGATAAGGATATTTGTGAGATCTATTTTTTAGAATGCTAAAATTTCAAACCATTTTTATGCAAATACATCACTTTCTATTATTTTTGACATGATGTTACACACAGTCATCAGTATGTTATTTTTCTCAGAATAAAAATTATTATTTAAGAAAATAGTAAACAAACGGGTTAAGCTTACTAAGTTGTGCTTCAACTAATGCAATTCTGGATCCGCCACGGCTAGGAGAGGCCTTGAACCGTTGAGATTGTAGGGTCAAAATATAGGGAGTACTATTATATACAAAAACAAAATTTCAAAAGATTTTCATTAAAAATAATGAGAATACAATCCTACTTCTTCATTATATAATCAAATAGGGATTGTTCTAGAAACTAACTTATCCTCAAACTGATGAAAAAACTGAATAAGCTTTTTCACTTGATTCACGATGTTGTTACTTTATTCACAAAAATATAAGTAACCCTTCAATTTTCATTTTGCTATTCGCTGAATTCAAAGTCCCTATCGTACAAGGCATATTCGGGTTACCGTCTTTCCAAGGGTAAACACAATTCCCCTAGAAATCAGAATTAGACCTTACGGTCTGGCTGATGGGATAGATCACATCATGATTTTGGCACGCCCTTTCTTGAACGTTTGAAATTGCTGGAACTTATACTGTAAAATTACGTCTTAAAATCAAGCCCTACGCAACCATTAGTTTGCTTACTACTTAATACACCGAACGAGGGCCCTGTATCCACTTAGTGGGCCTACCCATGGGCCTTCCTGTAAAAGCCCAATACTGTAAATGATAATGTCATTGATTCTTGGCCTTACAAAACACATGGAAGCCCAATGTAGGGTTGTAAATGATGAAGATAGGTATAAAAAAGACAAGGCTTCTAAACAATATTTCTTGTAGGATTTGGATTCTATACAATCGATAAATGAAATAGTTGATGTAAATTCGCAATACAATTTTATCGGGAGGATCCAAATATATATTTATATGTCTTCAAGAAAATTTAACAAAAAATCTATTTTTTTTATAAGAGTGATTTGTTTACAGAACTATTCAAGTTTTTTTTGTTTTTTTTGGTCAATTTGATAGAAGGGCCTATTTTTATCCCAACCGTATCAAGTACTTCTCCATGAGATTTGAACTTGCAATCTCACAGTACTAAGTACTTCTACACAATTACTAGGCCAACAGCCCGGGTTTAGAACTCTTCAAGATGAACCTCAGTGATAATTGATGTGAGACTCTTTATGGGCCAAGGCCCACAAAGGAAAACCATACCTTACAAATGGAAGATCTAAGAGCATCAATATCAGGCTTGCTAAAATAACTTTTTGGTTAAAATAGAGAGCCAAACCCTCCAAAACCCCCAAAAATCAGACTCTCTACTTTCCCTCAACAAATAGTTTTTGCTACAGTACCGTTACATCCCCGGCGAGGCACTGTTCACGAGTTAGCTTTTTTTTTTTTTTTCCCTTCCGGATTCTCGTCAGAATGGGCAGAAGAGAGAGAGGGAGGGGAAGAGGAGAACACGTGGCTAGTCACTGACCGAGGGAAATTGAAATGACGCATGGGTGGGTGGGTTGGGGGTCCACTCACTGACCAAGGGAGACTTTTAGCCTTTTAGGTAGAATTTTTATTTTTTTTTTTATAGATTTGAGGGGAATAGTTTAATAAAGTAAAGTTTGGATAGAGAGTCTGATTTTTTGAGTTTTTGATAAAGTGACTTGCTAAATTGTAAAAGGTGTTTTTGTGGTTAAATTTGGTCCAAAATTTGTTGAGGCTGATGAGGATCCCTAACCTTGTAAATTTCTTTAAACAAAATTAATACATGCAATTCGCAATTCACACTCTATAAGTAACCCTTCAATTTTCATTTTGCTATTCACTGAATTTGAAGTCCTTATCGTACAAGGCATATTCGGATATCTTTTTACCATCTTTCCGAGGATTGTAAACGCAATTCCCTTAATAAAAGTTGGAACTAGACCTTACGGTCTGACTAACAGATAGATCACGTCATGACTTTGGCACGCCCGCCCTTGAACGTTTTTAGAGCATAACAACCAATAAATTATCCTTGCTGGAACTTTTACCGAACGAGGGCCCTGTATCCACTTATTGGGCCTACACATGGGCCTGCCTACATAAGCCCAATACTGTAAATGATAATGACATTTGTCCCATTTTATTGTGTTTTGTCCCATCTAAGCACTTTAATGTCTTTCCCTTCCATAAAAACCCTCACACTCACACGCGCATCCCCATCCTTCAATAAAAGCCGGTACACTTAAGCCATGCACGCGCATGATGCTGACACGGGCAATTTTCCCGCCGAACTTCAATTGTAGTCTCTCCCTCTCTCTCTCTCTCTCTCTAATTCATTGCCCACTTATTACTCTCTCTCTCTCTCTCTCTCTCTCTCTCTCTACAATCATAATCGTCACTCACTCACTCTCTTTACTGCCTACAAATTCTCTCTCTCTCTCTCTCTCTCTCTCTCTCTCTCTCTCTCTCTCTCTCTCTCTCTTCTCTCTCTTTTATTTTTTAAAACATCAAATGTTCATAACTTTTAAATTACATATCCGATTTTGAAAAAAAATAATAATTTAGAACCTACTCGACGAGATCTATCAAACAAGACCCATACTGAATATAAAATTATGTATATAAAAAAAAAGTAGAGTGTGAATTGTGTCAATGATGTGTGAATTCTACATTTAAATGGTGTGAAATTTTTTAATCTATAGGGTGTTAATTGTTCAAAAATGTTGTAATTCTATCATTTTAGAATATGTTAATTCTACATTTGAGGGTGTGAATTTTGAATTTGAGGGGTGTGAATTTTTCTATTTGGAGGGTGTGAATTCAGCATTTGAGGGGTGTGAATTCTTTCATTTTGGAGGGTGTGAATTCTACATTTGAGGGCATGAACTCTTCTATTTGAACGGTGTGAATTGTTGCATGGGTGTGAATAGTGTGCATTTGCGGGTTGTGAATTATTTAGAGGTGGTGTGAATTATGCATTAAGGGCTGTGATTTTTTATTTATTTTTTAATTGTGTATTTTGGAGGCTGAGTTGTCATGTGTGTGAATTCTGCATTTAAAGTCTGTGAATTCTTTCATTTTGGAGGGTGTGAATTGTTTAGAAGGGTTTTAAATTAGTATTAATTAATGGGTATGAAACAGTTTTTTTTACATGTACAAAATTTCATATTCAAGTGGGATCTTATTTGAAAGATCTCATCAAGTAGATTTCAAATATATAATTTTTCTAAAAAATAATTGTGTATAGTAAAAGTTATTTTATTTTTAAATCGAAAAATAAAAGAGAGAGGAGAGAGAGCCTACACGCCTACTGTAATTTCCTGTTGACTGCACCAATCAATGCCACTGCGCCAAGCAATGCCATAATGAGGATTACCGGTGATGTGACCTATCCCATTTATTAATGCCGAAGACCAGTACTTTTGAACTTTCAATGGGCGCGCGCGTGACAAGGGACGCCTGACTACACACTTGATGCCTACAAGCGCCTACGTGATGTGACAACTGTACTTATTAACTTCCGCGCGTGGGAATGGGTTTAAGGGAAATGTGTTTGACATGAGGTGGGCTTGGAAGGAAAACTCTTGACAAAATAGGGCCGGCCAGTAAGAAGCCCTTGATTCTTGGCCTTACATACATAACACATGGAAGCCCAATAGTAGGGTTGAGTTATCAATTCTGGATTTATTTACAATGGATCCCACATTGATGAAGATAGGTATAAAAAAGACAGGGCTAGATCTATACAATATTTCTTTTAGGATTTGGATTCTACACAATCGATAAATGAAATAGTTGATGTAAATTCGCAATACAATTTTGTCGTGAGGATCCAAATATATAGACTTATATGTCTTCAAGAAAATTTAACAAAAAATCTATTTTTTTTCTTCAATCAAATTTATACAAGATTTTTTTATTTTTATTTTTTTGGTCAATTTGATAGAAGAACCTATATTTACCCCATCCACATCTCAACCAATCACAATGGTATTAAGTACTTCTCCATTAGATTTGAACTTGCAACCGCACAGTACTAAATACTTCTACGCAACTACTAGGCCATCGGCCCAGGTTTAGAACTCTTCAAGATGAACCATGTGATAATTGTTGTGAGACTCTTTGTGGCCAAGGCTGGTTCATATGTCAAGGATTGGTAAGGTTTTGCGTGTTGTATTGAATTAAACCACATGTTCCACCGCTTGTGCAGGCCCCCGTCAATGCCTTTGAGTTTCGGTCTTGCGACCATACTATGTAGGTGGAGTGTTTCACGCATTAGCTGGGCCCTTGATCTACGAAGACCGAAACTGGCTGCAATCAAATTACAAGTGCACTAAAACAGATATTGTTCCTAGGGAACAGAGACGGAGCCAAGATTCTTGTGTAGTTGGAGTAGGCTATATATGTGGAGGAGTGGCGGGGTGTTATAATTTGATGATATATATGTTTTTTCAATGTAATAGTAGGGTTTTTTCAAATTGTAGCAGGGGCGACAGCCCCTACTAGCCACCATCTGGCTTCATCCTTGCTCGGGAATTATTTCAAGACAGAACATAAGAAATTTTTAAAGCAGACCATACCTTACAAATGGAAAATCTAAGTGCAGAGGAAGCCCTAACCTTGTAAATTTCTTTAAACCAAATTAATACATGCAATTCGCAATTCACAATATTTATTTACTTTTCCATCGGTAAACCTCTGCGAAGCTCTTGCACTATTAAAAAACAATTGAATAAGAAACGATAGTAATATTTTGGAGTGAGCTAATTTTTGTCCTTTTGGAAAAAAAGCCCGAAAACAAAAATGATAGAAATATTGAGAGAGTTTCACATATTCTGAAAAGCATGATCTCACAATCAACTTCATATCGGAATGCATGTGATGGTCTCAGGGGCAGCTCCACTAGGTCTCAAGGGTTCAAGCGAACTTTCCTGAGTTCGAAAAATATACTAAAATTTTGTATATTTTTTCCGTATAATTTGATATTTTTTTCACATTATTTACGTTAGAGAACCTCTAAGTTTCAAAATATTCTAAAAATTTGTATACTGCATAAAATTTGATATTTCTTTCATATTGTTTAGACTGAATTAATCCTAAAAAGCCACAACAAATGAAATCCACTCGAATTTGTAAGTAGATCATATCGCTCAACATAATA